>JARHVA010000029.1:5902500-6065000 GCA_037957365.1 Torreya grandis
GACCCTAGGGTGTCTGTTTCTATACAATTTTTGCTTTCTACATTCAAAAGAGGAAATGAGAAACTAAGAGGAATGGTCTAAGGCTTGTATGTACCTAGATGAAGTCTATGCACCGTTATCCAGACATCGTGAGAACTCCTCTTTGGTTGTGGAGGATGACACCTGTAGAAGAAAGAGACTAAAACAAAGAAGGCGTTAGATGAGGAGATGGTGGGCTGCCAAGCAAAAGCTTGATCCCAAAAGTACAAAGACTTTCTTGAGGGAAGTCAACCCACTGATTGATAAAAATAATGTCTGATAAAAGGTAGAATGATAAAAAGACTGAAATGATTGAAAACTAAAACAAGAATAGAAGCAAATGCTTACCTGAATGCTACTGTCAACCTGGTCACAGTTGCTGACATCGATTAGGCTATCGGCGTCGATTAGTCAAGTCTGCCGACGTCGGTTAGTCTACCGACGTTGGTGGAGGCAGTGGTCGATGTGGCCGGCATCAGTCAGGGAAGTAGTCTTTGGACGAGGTTAGGTCAAGTTTTTGGTCTGTGGATGGGTTTGAGGAGGAGTTTGGGCCTTGTTAATGGTTTGTGTAAGGGTCTGGGCAGAGTTGCAGGGACAATGGACAGAGTGTATGTTCTGAAAAGGGGGATAGAGGTGATAAGGATATGGGAAGGCCTCTTAGCCTTTCTGGGAGGGAGTCAAGTCTGGTCTAGCTGAATAATAGATAGATTAAAAAGAAGATACTGAAATGAAAATAATAGCAAATACTTACCTCATACCTACTGGAGAAGGAATGTTGCAGACTGGTTGTACCTATTACTGAAGCTATTGGTGTGGAAGTCCTGTTGTTGTTGTAGAAGACTGATGTAGAGTCCTTGCTATTGGTATAGTTAGTGCAGAAGCCCTATGGGAGAGAGAGTGAGAGGTTTGGTGGATTGAAGACTGGAAGATTAGCTGATTGTTGAAGGTTGAAAGGTGGATGATTGAAGGATCGGATACAAAGATTGGAAAACCGAATCGGGAGAGGGGATTGAAAAATGGGATCCTGCATTCAGGTCAAGAATGCAGTCTTGAGGGTAATCGATGCCAAAAAAACCACCGATGTTGGCCGAATACTGACCGATGTCGGTGGCTTAAAGGCGGGCAAAAAGGCTAAAAATAGCCTTCTGTCTGTTTTCCCAACTGTCGGGTCAGCGAGTCGAGATAAGAAACGGTCGAAGGTGGTTTAAAATGGATGAGAGGATAGGAATAGGTCATGAATGGGGTTTAGGCATTTAAGACTTGACATGGAGTAGTGGAGAGAATCCAAGGAGGGCATCCAAGGGTGGTGAGGTGTCATGGGTGAGATGGCAAAGGGGAGAGAATTATTAATTTAAAATAAGATAATTATTTTAAATTAATAAGACATAGGTTAGGAGTGGTTAAGTGGACCAAGGGGACGTCGACCAAGGGAGTAGACACGATTTCAGTGTCTACAGTGTCCTATTTTAGTTCTCCTTTTATTTCATAAAATTAAGGCTAGATCCTAATTTTCAACACTATCCCAGTCCTGCACAACAAATTTTAGACCTTGTAACAGCCATCTTAGTCAGTTTCTAGTTAAGTCTTATTTTATTCATATTTATTACTATTTATATAAAGGTTAAAATTACAATCAATTTCTAAAAATCAATAGCTTAAATATTATAATATTATTTATTGATTTAATTAACTTAGACCCTTAACTAAATTAGGAATAAGATGCTAATATTTCAAAAGTAATTAAATCATACGCACATAACACATGGCATATGTGGAAAACCCTCTTAGGGGAGAAAACCCATTAAACCCTACAAGATGGACTAAATTCCTATAATAACAAGATCTAATTTATACTAGATGAAAGTGATCAAGTAACTACCATCCCTTATTTAGTGAGACTACAATCCCACAAGGTGTTACAACACCTATCTAGCTAAGAAACAACAACTAGACCTTTAGAAAGTTTCACCTTGAAAGGATGCTACAACCCCTAGATGTTGAGCATCTATAATAACACCTATGAGTAAAAAAACTCTTAAACATTGATTACCTACCAATATGATGGAGACATAAATTATATTATCTCTTTTTTAACTCTTCACACTCAATGTATCCAAAATCACCTTTTGGGTCACCCTAGACCTCTTCACTCATCCTCAACCTATAAGAGCACTATTATAACATCAAAAACATAAAAAATAGTTCATACACTCAATCTACACTCTAATATACTCATAAAATCATCTACTAGGCACTCTCCCTCTCCTTCACTTCACAACTCTCACATGCACACCTCTACATAGTCTCTCACAAGTCTAGAAACCATCACATTTGGTTTCATTATTTATAGAGAATTTATGATCATCACCATCTTGGTCAGATATAGGCATGCCTTAATCCTTAATAAATCTATTACATTGAGACATAATTCAAAACAATCCACATAAGTTGGCCATAGCACCCATGGGTCACACTTAAGTAGCTACACCCATCAAATAGGCCCTTATAGCCCTTATAGGTCTCATAAAGACTTATTCACCCATTTAACACTTCATCAAGCAAAATAAGAACATAGGACCACTTATAATTTCATAGGTTCACTCCAAATGACCCCTTCAACATATTTAAATGCTTATAGTCATAATTTTACTCTTATGTGCAAGATCAAACAACTTCAACAAAAACCTTGTTCATAAGGACACCATGAAAAAACACATAGTCAATTTCTTAAGCATTATTCATACTCAAGATAGATTGATCACATCTCCAAAATCCATAAATTTAATCTTCATGGAGTTTACAACACTCTCCAATAGCTAAGTCAATATGAAACATTGAAACAACATCAATACAAGCTTAATTACCCTTCTCAGGTTATTTGTAAAACATGCACGAACACATAGTCAACTTTGAACCTTGATATATTTAACTATACACACTTTCATATCTTAACATCTATATTTTTATATGTATCTTGGAGTCCTCTACAAATTCATATTTTATTAAATCAGAAAATTTTACATAGATTGAAAGATATGGCCAAAATATAGAGCACTAGTTTTTCCTTTGTTAAATTCAAATATTCAAATGCAAAAAATCACAATTAAACCTCGGACACTATGCTCACATCTCATGTCCTCATGTCTTTAGATTGATCATGCACCATCGATATTTAATGTATATTATTCTAATACCCAAACATTAAACTTTGAATAGTTGACCTCATATGCTTCATCAATCTCTTCGATATTATCCTCACTTTAGTTATGCTAGATAACCATCACTTTGACCTATTAACTTTAATGTGCACCATTGATCTCTATCTATATGATCACCCACTCACTATTGATCTTTAGAATAAGCTTGATCTTTATCTCTGCTCAATATTAAACCTTGAACATGTGGCACCATATTGTTTCTTCCTAACATCTTGGAGCAATGTGCTTCGTTGATGATGCTCCAAATTTACCTTGTGAAAAATTGACTATGAAAACCATTACAATTTGTTTGAGAAGCCAACTTTGAACCTTGATAACTTTTATTGTGCTTAGATGCATGATCTAAATTTGGACCATATGATCTCCTCACATGGGAGAATCCAACCATGTGTCAAAATACTCTTGATACCTTTGCACATGTAATATATAGCTCCATTAATTTTCTCACTCAATTTTTTCTACTACAGAGCCAACTATGTCAAGAACTTTCCTAAAAGGAAAACTCTTCACATACAAATCTTTTGATGTGCTTCATTTCATGATCTAAAAATTAGCAAAAATTAACTATGCACAAAAATGAACAAACCCATATGATCACTTTCTCCTTGTACCCTCACACATATGAAATATAATAGCATCAAAATGCCTACTCAACATTTTTTATCATATTGTAAATTTGGCTATGAAAAAATATTGTCCAACTGCCTAGGAGCCCAAATTTGTACTTGTATATCTTATGTTGTGCTTTATTACATGACCTAAAATTTAGTAAATATAAATTAGGCATAAATTTGATCACAACCATATGACCAACTCCCCCTAACTCATCCACATGTGATAATGGTGATGTTAGAAAACTACCTACTCATATTTTTTGCCACTGGACCCAAAATGTCTAGATGAAAACTATGGACTACCAGATGAATTCCACTCATAAACACAAGCACTCAAAGCATATAAGACATCTTATGGTACCTCATTCACATCCCTAAACATCACCAACCATGAAAAAGCTAAAAATCAACCAATCCTAATTCAAGCATATTAGGACAAGCACATTGCACACTTTATCATTGTCACTTAGATTATCAAGGCACTTCATCCACTTAGCTAGACACATCCATGGCATCACTATGACATCATTTATAAATCTCCAACATTTTTGTTTCTATAATTTTATATTAACACATTTCTCCATATAATTTCCACCCTCTGTACTCGACCTCATCTGCGTAGACCACCATCTCTATATCTCTCTCTTAAATTTGCCTTTGAATCTCAATGCAAGATTAAATGCTTGAGTAATTTGTGTTAGAGTCCTAGGTAGGACCTATGTCTTACCTTTTTCACTATGGGTAGGATTTTGGGGTATCATGTAATAATGTTTTCAATATCTGACCTCAACCTTTGGGACTTGACCTCCCCTATCTATGTTAACAAAACTTACACAATCATACATCAAATTTCGTGTGTCATGGGTGTGTAACCTAGACCAAGTAGTTATTTAAACTTGATCATTCCTTTAAGTGTGTTTAAGTAAGTTATTGACATCTAAAGGGTAAATATTTTTTCCATTAGTTTTCATTATTATTTACCTCAGTTAGTCATTATAACTAGTTAGGCAAATTTAGATGCACCTAGGACACTTCTCATGTCTAAGTAAAATTTCTTGGCATACCTTTAAGATTTATTGCTTATAAATACCATTACCTCTATGTTGTGCATCTCTATTTTATTTCTTCTTATGTGTGCATATATAATTTCATGTTCAATGTTGAAGTCAAATTACCTTTAGTCTTTAGGTAGTGATCTAAGCATGTTGACTATCAACGGGGTCCTTAAATAGGCCCCTAAGAAAAAAGAATGCATTCATGTTATGGTTAAGCCTCAATTGGTCTTTATTAAACCCAAATTGCACTCCTAAGGATGACCATCTTCATAATATATGACTATTATTTGCATCCTCAATATTTAGATACATATGATGGTTCTGAAACCTTTTGAAGGTTGGGTCTGAGTTGATCTCATGTATTTAGTCATAGCTTGTCAATAGCCTTCACAACTGAATAGACCCTTTTTCATGGTATCAATGTATTTTCATGGTTTTATACAACATTTAGCCTTTATTTCATTCTTTAATCTTGGGTATAAGGGCTTAAACTTTTAGGTGGTAGTCATAGGTCTTTATGGAGTTTAAAATTGAAACCAATGCCTATCTAAAGGTGGAATGGTTTAGTGGAACTATGACACAACATATACCTTTTTAGAGATGCCACGAGGACTGTTGAATCATTTTTAAGACCACCTAAGGGGACCCTAGACACCCTTATTCACACATTCAATAGGGTAAGACATTTTTAGTTGGTTACTCAAACACATGAAGGGAGGATTTAAAACCTAGGATTCTATAAATACCTTAACTTCTAATAATGAACCTTAACCTCTAATAAATAGGTATGTGAAGGCTTTTGGAGGACTAATTTATGGTTTTTTACCTATGAGGTCCATAATGAGGTTTGATATTTAAGAGAGAGAGAGAGAGACTCTTTTACATGTGTCCATGATACCTCTGTTACTTATATCATGCTTTAATAACCTTTAATAGTCATCACCATGAACACTTAGTCCATATCTACATTGAAGATCAATGACACAATCATACTCATTTGAAGGCAAAAACTTAGAAGAGTTTAAGGTCCATCTAATCACTCCACTTGAGCTGAGGAAAGAAGATCTGAATAACTCCATGAAACCATCATTAAACCTCAAAATATTATCCTTTCTTAGATATATACATTGGAATTCCTACATCATTCAAAAAACATTGTATACATTGTACAACTTATGATTACTTGGAGGTTTCTTACCCCCATAGGATCACACATGTGAACCAGGGGTGGATAATACAATGGGAGGACCTTGAAGACTTATAGAAATCACACACAACCACTATTTTCTTTAACCAGGCCATAAACACACTGAAAAAATCCATTCTTAACCTTGTGTGGATGTAGAAGGTTAGTCTAACTACCTTATATTCTTAACCATTATTCATAAATATGGTATTTTATTCATAAAACTAATGTTAAAGATCAGAAGGCCATTATACCCCCTTCCTCTATCCAAGATATTAGTTTACCATATTCTCTCTATTGTTCATATTAAACAAGAACCTGAGGTATTATCCATAGCTACCAAGGAGGACAATGGGAAGGAGGGGTTAGTTTTTTTATCTTTCTTGGCTTGAAACTCCTAGACTCTCTCACCTAATTTTTATAATGAATCCTCTCTATAGATCCCTGACTCTTTCTCACCATGTCTATACTGTATGGATTTACACTTGATTGAAAACACCTATAAAACACTAATTTATTATATTTTCTCAAGTTTTAAAACCTTGATATATTGTTGGTGGGTAGGAAGAGGTAAATGAGGGGGAATGAAACATTTTAAAACATGAAATATAGCTTGGGGGAGTTGAAAATTCATCTTTTTCCACATGTGGGCCCCTTTAGTGGACAATAAAGCTCTTGACATATGAAAAAACATCCCTTTGAATATGAAACCATTTTATCATGGAATTATGTTGATCATAGAGGTATTTGAAGGTGTGATTGATGGTCTTACTAGTGTTTTGGGTTTAAACTAGCATCATTTTATGGTCAAACGCCCCTTTTGAAGGTAATACAAATGATCTCAAGTGAAATTTCAAATAGGGGATACTTTAATATCTATCAATATACCTCAAAACATGTTAAATACCTAAACAAGGTCACCCCATATTTCTTATAACATATTTAACCCCTCTGATCCTACCATACTTTGTAGGCTCTCAACATACTAGATGAATTTATGATAGAGCATGAGCTATAATATTAGATCACTTCAATGTAAGTTTCAACTATTAGAACCAATCCAAGGCCTATTATAGACTTCCACACCTAAATAACATAAGAGAGCACTAGACACAACCTCAGACAAGGTGAAAAGGATAACCACCATGACATTCCTTGACATTACACATAAATTTAAAGTGATGCTTGACTTGATGACTATTGATCCCCTTTTGAACCATATAAACACTTAAAGAAACACAATAGGGTGACCAAGTTGATTTAGGTATTCACGTCATAGGTTGACTCCTTTATAAGCATCAAGGGAAGAAAGAAGTTAACATTTAAATAATTGATTATTTTGGTTGTATCATATGCTAATCAAGATGTGCATCTCTATATTAGTAAGAATAAAAGAATCATGCCTTACATTTCCATCATTCTATTTACTTTGATTTACCATTATTTCATACCCTACCATTAGTTCATTTACCTTGCCTTACCATTTACCATTGCCTTGTCATTTCCTTACCTTGCCTTTCTATTTCCCTTGCTTTTCCCTTTACCTCACCTTACTATCCTTTCATACATTGTCATAATTTTAAACTACATATACTTGAGGTCCTTCTAGACTATGTAGGCAATGCTTAATTTATATTGAGGTCAACTCAATCACCTATTTTTCCATTCTCTCATTTTTATGAGTTAGATAATTTTGTATCTTATAATCCTCCATTGAGATGAGATACCCAAAAACATTGAGAATATTTCTAAACATTTTTCCACTGTAAGGTAGAACTATAGTGACTTTAAGTCCTTTGAGACTCTGTAGGTAGTGTTCAATTTAGATTGAGGTTAATTTGTCACCCCTTTTTCAATGATATCACTATTTTTTGAGCAACTTAAGAAACATAAAAACATTTCAAAACCCTTAAACATTTGAAAAGACCTAGGAAAATCCTAAACATCATAAAATCATGAAAATTGGCCTAGAATTTCCATGTGAGATATAAAGGCTTCAAAAAACTTTGAGATGGACTATATTACCTATCCAACTTCTTTTCTAGACTACTTTTCCATTTTCCTCCCATTTTTGGGAGAACTACATTGGCCTAAGGTCTACACAGACTATATAGGTAGCACTTGGATACATGGGGTATCTCTGGTTAGCTCAGCCACCACTTTTTATTACTTTGTTACCTTTTAGCACTTCCTTTTATCTCATTTACCTTAAGGATTTTGGGTCTTATAGATATTTCATAAGTAATCACTTTTCCTTTAGTTTCCCCATCCTTATTTTTCTTAGCCTTATGCTCTCATGATTTTATAATTCACTTTATGAGCATGGTATATTTGAACTTGATGCATTAATGAACACATGGATTTTCTTATGCTCTCTTCATTTTACGAGTAACCTCATCCAACACTCTCATCATTTTGAGAGAAACCTTAGCCAACACTCTCACTATTTTACAAGCAACCTCAACTAATACTCTCACCATTTTATGAGTAACCTCAGTCAATGTTCTCACCATTTTATGAGCAACCTCAGCCAATGCTCTTGTTATTTTATGAGTAACCTCATCTAACACTCTTTCCATTTTGTGAGAAACCATAGCCAATGATCTCTTCATTTTGTGAGTAACCTCGTCCAAAACTCTCACCATTTTATGAGTAACCTTAGCCAATGTTCTCACCATTTTTTGAAAAACCTTTGCCAACACTCTTTCCATTTTGCAAGAAACTTTAGCAGACTCTCTCTCCATTTTGAAAGAAACCTTAGCCAATGCTCTTGCCATTTTATGAGATCATTCTCATTCCAAGCCATACATTTAGTGAAAACTACAAATTAACAATTTAATTCATTAGTTGATGCTCATCTCTTGTCTTTTAGTGTGGTTTTATCCCAAACCATGCTCTCATGATTTTGTAATTTTTTTATGTTTAACACTTTCATTATTGTGAATGTCACCCCCTCTTTACCCTACACACTCACCATTTTGAGAGACCATTTTTATATTACTCTATAATCTTCACCTTTTTGTTATCATCAATTTTAATCCTATCCCACATATTTGGAGAATTACATTTGACCTAAAGTTCACGTTGGATCTAGTATCCATGAAACTATATAAGCACACCATCAAATTGCATAGTGCATCTAGAATCAGCTTGACTACCCATTCCTACTTATTGTATTTCCCTTATTTGTTTTTTGTCTTGTTTTCCCTTATAGCCTAGGGGTGATGTTTATCATCTTGCTTGTGTTATTATTCCCTATAGCCTAGGGGCAACCTTTTATCATCATACTCTTTGTTGTTATTTTCTATAACTTAGGGGAAACCTTGTGCCATTTTTTATTTTTTGTTTTACCAATGTCATTTATACTTAGCCTAAGGGTAACCCTATTACCAAGCGTAACACTTCTATTACACATGCATGACTAATTCACTATTTTCTTGTATTATGTTTGTTACTAACATTGTTACTAACTTATTTATATATTGTTGTTTGTTTTAGTTTAGTTTGTTTATTTACCTTTGTGTTTATTATAATAGTTTCCTTATTTCATTCTTCTTTGCCTTTGTTTAGTTTATTTATTAATTTTCCTTAACTTAGGTTGTCTATTATTCTTTCTTAAATTTAATCATTTATTGCTTGTGCTATAGTTCATTTGTTTATTTTGTTTTCTTTTAGTTGGTTGATTAACCAACTTTGTGTCCTTTTATTTAGTTAGTTAGTTAGTTTGTTTGTTTGTTTATTTGTTTGTTTGTTTGTTTGTTTGTTTGTTTGTTTGTTTAGTTTGTGTGTTTGTTTATTTTGTTTGTTAGTTTATTCATTTATTTTGTTAGTTAGTTGGTTTGTTTGTTTGTTTTATTATTTTATTATTTTTTTTGTTTTGTTTATTTATTTATTTAGTTATTATTTTTTTGTTTATTTTTAATTGCCTATTACCTTTTCACTTGATTTTTGATCATCTATATCTTGTACTTAAGTTGTGAATGTTTGTATATAGTCCTACACTTGGTTTATTTGTCTTATATTTACAATTGGGATTTGATTGTTCATATTTTATTCCTACATTGTTTATATTTGCATCTAAACTAATTTTTCCATGCTTAGGATTTATATTATTACTATAACTATTTATATCTATGATGCATAATTGTAGGCACTAGGATTTCACACAATAATAATTGTGTTACCTTAGGTCCTAGGTTCCCTTCTTGAATATACTTTTTTTACCCCATGTAAGTATTTGATTACCCTTTCACTATTTACCTTGTGTAATTACTTTTTATTAATTAATGTTGACTTAAGTAAAGTAATTCAATTAGTTACCTAGGTAAAATCTAAATGAATCTCCCAAAACATAATTCAAGGTAGGTTGTTTTAACCACATTTAACATCCTCAAAATGCCAAAATCACTAAAACAACTTAAAGCTCAAATTAAATCCTTGGTTGGAACCTCTCTAAAGACTTGGACAAGTTTGGCCATGTATCATTGCCTATCCCCATGATCAAATTTGATTCATTTGAGTTGACATGGATTTAAGCACAACCTTCCCTAGACCAAAGGACTGACTGACTTCTTACATTTGTGATTGCACTGAAAGGTTGATGAAATTTGTCATGAGCATGAGTTAAATAATTTTCCATATCTAGGGAGCTTGTGATACTAGTATTAGCTCATCCACCCCATCAAAAGAGCAATAATCATCCTCTCAAGATTGCAGACTACAAAAGGTTGGAAGCTTTTAAAAGTTTAGTTTGTCATTAATTTATCAATTATTTCTACAATTCATTTCCTTTGTGTGTTACTTTACATTCATTTTTATATTTAAGTTATCCCTATAATATATTTTAGAGTGTCTTTAATTAGCCTCAGATATCTCATAAACCATCCTAAATCCCCTTAAATTCACCTTTTAAATCCCTATTTGGAGACTTTTATTGACTCTCCCACCAATCCAAACCATGTCACATTGATTTCCACTATGAAACCTCTACCATCCACTTAGCATATCCCTATAGGTCAAACCTTCAATAACAAATAGCCCTAACTACACAATATCAAATCCCCACATAACCCCTTATAGGTATTTATTCTAACCCATATCAATAGAAAAGTTTAAATTTTATCTTCCTTCATTACATGGTAGTTTCTCAACCAAAAATCACCACATCCATAGGGTAACCCCTTATGAAACCTCTCCTAATGTCACTTCCTCCATATCAACATTTATAATAGAATGTTCTAGGAGGCATCCCATAGTATAGTTCTCAACTAGATCTCATGAGGATCCTCATGGAGAGGATGATGAACCTAAAATATTATGCCTCAAGATAGAAGAACATGCTTAGTTAAGAACATATTTTCAATGAGCCAATCAACCATGTTGTCCCTATCTAGCTATATACTGCACAATGGGAACTTCCCAAATTCCCAAAAATCTAAAATAAGGAAGATCCCTAACAACACATTAGAGTATTTCGACATGCATGTTACCTCATTACCCTTGATGATGCCCTTGTTTTAAGGATGTTTCCTATATCACTTTTAGGACCAGCTTTAGACTGGTATAGCTCCATCCCCCAACACTCATTATTTTCTTTTGGGTAGCTAGCTAAAACCTTCTTAGAGAATTTATCAATAAATATAACTAGGAAAGTAACTATTATAGACCTTTAAGTCATTAGGAAATTCAAAGATGAGTCCATTTTAGAATTTGTATCTATATGGTGGGGTCTTATAAACTAGATAACCTTTCCCTTGCCTCAACCAAAACTGATAAGACTATTTTTGATATCATATGTAAAACATATATCATCTACCTTACAAGTTCAATCATTTAATACTTTCGATGAGGCCTTTATCATGGATCAAAAATTATAAAGTTGAGCCTTAGAATAAGGAAAGGTGAAATTATGAAATAAGAACTTCAAACCAAACCCTTCTAAAGGAAACAATAATATGAAGCCAAAGGGCACAACAAACATTATTGTCTGAAATCAACTCCCTTATCCATAATGAATTAGTTGAGCTCTTCTCAAACACAACCACAAATAAACTTAACAAGATTTTAACCTAGGTAATACACACCTTTAGGGGAGTCATGTTAATATCTTAGACAAACTATTAAAGTTAGAAGTCATTAAACTTCCTCCCATCAGACCTATTAATGACTCTCAACCAAAACCAAGATGGTATAAAGAAAATAATTTTTGTACTTATCATTATATACCCAATCATGAAATTAATAAGTGTCGATATTTTAAAATTTTAGTGCAAAATCTAATTTATCAAGGGGAGCTACAATTGGATAATCTAAATGTACCCCAAAATCAATTGATAGACATTTTCAGGTAGTCCTTACCTAACCATCCATATTCATCTAACTCTATACAAATAAATATGAATGATAACTCAAATCAAGGAACCCATATCATAAACACCATCCATGATCAACTCTTGCCAAAGTTGATAGTATGATTGAATTGCCTTCCCTTCAACCTAAATACCAAATCTCCTTATAAGAGATATTTTTGACTCATCCAAAACATCCAAACATATTTTTATCATTCACTCCAATCTCCTAGAACTCATCTCATGTGATACCCTAGAGGAAGGCTCATCCAAACCTACCAACAGTCACCCAAAAAATATGGAGGATAAAAAGGACTTTCATAATCCCCATACGTGGAATAAATGTTTAGGTATACTAAAGGGTAAGTCATTACAACATCTACCTATAAGACTTGAGCTTCCCCATAATGAGGAGTGTTATAAAGACACTTTCATGACCTCTAGCTTCACTCAAAAAATAAATATGTCCATACCCTAAGAACAAACTAAACTATCCATAATAGGGCCACATCCTTCCTCAAAATTGAAGATTTCTATTATATATTCTTCTATCAAGGGGTCTAAGTATGTTCAAAAGCCTCCACTGATACTACTCACACTAAAACCTTGATTTAACTGAGTAGACTTTAGTTATCCCCAAGACTTAGCTAAAGCACCCTTAACACCCATTAAATCATGCATACCCTCCATACAAAAAAGGAAAGTATTCAGGTAAGCATGATTCAAAAAACACTACCAAAAAAAGTAACAAAACTTAACCAATATCCTTTGGGAGGATCTTATACTACTATCTATAACCAACTCATACAAACCTATCTAGTCACATTACCTCCCATCAAACCAAGTAATCCTTGTGTTCAAAAACATGCATGATACAAAGAAAATAAAGTATGTGCCTATCATAGGATACATGGACATGATACTGAGAGCTTAAATTCTTTAAAGTTCATGATTCATAAACTTTTGGATTAGGATGATCTGTTGATTAAATAACATAGTCCCCTCTTTAATCCTAGAACTACAAATATCACTGATACCAACATAGTAAACCCTTTAAAAGCCAAATTGAAACAATAATTAAAAAGCATGATTGATGATCTTGACTTGATTCCTATTTAACCCCTATGATTCTCAAAAATTAATAAATCAAGGAATTTAACAAATCACCCATTATTTTAGACTAACACAATAAACATAACAACCTGATCTCAAGTGCAGGCTAATGAATCCCAAAGATCAAATGAATCTAAAGTGTCCATTTCTAAAGCTCCTATCCCAACTATAGGAAGTTCTAAATCCTCCCCTACCAAACCTAAATTTTCCATTTTAGGAAAACTTCAAAATAACAATTCTTTAGAACTTATACAAATATTGGTTTTGAAGTAACTTCACTAAACTCCCATAAAAATATGCCTCTATGAACTAATTAAAAATTCCCCTCAACATCATTAGGTAATGATAAAGGACCTTCAATACATACAAGTACAACCTGATGAACCTCAACTAATGTCAGCATTCATTAGAGCATTACAAATGGTTTCATTTGTTATTTGTAATGATTCCTAGATAACTCTTTTACCATTCGAAGACCAAGATCCAACCCTATTTATCACAACATAAGTTAATCAAACTCAAATAAAAAGAGTGATGATTAACAATGGGGATGGTATTAATATTATTTCTTCACATGCATTTAAATAAATGCAACTTTTAAAAATGGTTTTAGCTAAATCTCTAACCATATTTCAAAATTTTAATGACACAATGGCTCCTACATTAGGAATTATTATCATTCCCATCCAAGTAAGCTCTTGTGTTCTTAACGAGTCATTTTATGTCATAGAAAGGAATTCTAATACAATATCCTCATTGGGAACCCTTGGAACCACACTATGTGGTATATTCCATCCAATTTACATTAATATATCAAATATGAACATGAGGTCCAGGTCTATATTGTCCTTATTAATCCCCATCTATTTGAAACCTACAATCTCACCTTACGACCCAATGTCATTTTACTCCCTCTAAAAACCCCTATCCCATTACCATCATCTAATGAAGCATCAAATATTAAGAATATCCCTTCATTTCATCTCTCTGATAAGACTCCTTTGGATTCCATAATAGGGGAGTACCAATTACTAACACTTAACAGTCTTACCACTCCTCAAGAGTATGGTCATCCTACTAAACAATGTGACTATTATCCTAAACTCATGGATATTATTCTTCTTGGCCCCCATTTCTTACAAACTCATTTAGTATATAGATGGATTGATAGACCATCCTCGTATCTTGATAGTCCATCCCCAATAAAATCATTTTCATCAAACTTCTCATTTATAGATATATTTTACTTTCCTCACATATATTTACAATGATGTGCATAGAAGGGATTAGGCATGAGATGATACAATAAAGTACCACATGATGTTACTTTAGGTGATTTTAGAAAACCACATGAAAAAAATTGTCTAGGATTTACAAAAATCCTAATGCTATTCCTGAATTTACCCCTAAATTTGATCTTAAATGGAATGTGATAGTGTCATCCTATAGCACTCTCCCTAAAATAGATGATGTTGTGTCCATCCCCTTGAAATTTTTTCAATCAATAAAATAACCCTAGAACCTATCACCTATCATATCAATGGCAAAACTAAATCTATCACCTTACCTATCCTAATATGGTATCATAAAAATCTCCTAATATCCTAGTTCTTTAGTGTCGAGATGATGAGTTTATCATGACTTAGTTAGGCATCGACAACTCACATTTACATAATTCCTTGCTAGCTAAAATGTCTAGTTTACTAAATGAATCTACCATTGACACTAACTTAGGGTATCAAGATTCCCCAACTATTGTTAAGGTTAGTAAATCCCTAGACCATTAGGAACACCAAGACTTCACTACCTTTTTGGCAAACCATATCAAGGCCTTCATTTAGTCATATAGTGGCATGCCTAGTATTGACCTTGTAATTTTTGTTTAAAATATTATCATTATCCAAGAAGATAAGCTAGTGAATCAAAATATATGAAAGATGTACCCTCATATCACATTCTAAGTTAAGGAGGAAATACAGTGCCTCTTGTTTTTCAATTTTATTCAGTCAATCAATTACTCTCAATGGGTGTCTAATATTATGCCTATCAGAAAACCCACAAGGGGTCTATATATTTGTAAATATTTTCATGACTTAAACCTTGTTTGTCCTAAATATGAATTTACTCTTCCTAACATTGATCAGCTAGTGGACCTGATGACATGGCATAAAATGTTGTCACTCATGGATGGATTCTCTATATATAATCAAATCCTTATCATTTCTAAAGATAAGCATGAGACTTCTTTTATTACTCCTTGGGGGAATTTTTACTATAAGGTTATACTTTTTATCCTAAATAATGTGGGAGCCACCTACCAAAGAGCTATTATATATTTCATGATATAACCCATATGATTTTTGAGGATTATGTGGATGACCTTCTTGGTAAATCAAATATCCAAAAGGACCATCTCTCTATTCTAAAAATAATCTTTGACCATCTAATCCAATTTCATGTCCACCTCAATTCTAAGAAGTGTGTTTTTGGGGTCTTGAATAGTAAGCTTTTAGGTTTTATCGTCTCAATTTGTGGTATAAAAGTTGATCCTGCTAAGATTAGGGTTATCATAGATATTTCACCCCCATCCAACCTTAAACAACTTCGTAGCCTAGAGGAAAAATTATAGTCCATTTAACATTTTATCTCCTAGTTATCTGATTGTTATCAACCATTTCATCATCTTTTAAGGATACCCTATTCATCTATGATTCTAATTGTCAAGAAGCCTTTGAAGCCCTCAAGATCTATCTCCTCTCCCTACTAGTCCTTATTCTTCCTAAGGGAAACCTTTCTTCTTGTATATTTCATCCAGAAATCACATTATAAGGGCTATGTTAGCCCATCATGATTAGAAACATACAGAAGAAGTGGTGTATTACATAATTCATACTCTCATTGAATATGAGACAGGTTATACACACCCATAAAAACTATTTTTGGATTTTATTTTTTAGCTTCTAAGCTTTGCCATTATCTTCTTAATCATAATACCTATGTAATTATAAACATTAACCCCCTCAAATTTATGCATTTAAAACCTTACCAAAATTAGTGTATGGCTAGGTGGCTCATGATTTTACCAATATTTGATCTAGAGTTTCTCTAATAAAATTCAATAATGCCAAATCATCATTGATCATTTAGATGAGGCACCTCTTACATGTGGTTAGCTATATAATTTTGAATTCTTGGATGAATCCATCACTTCTACATCCTAGGTAGATCCTAATTATCAAATGACTTTATTTTTTAATGAATCAAAATATGAGTATGGGAGGGTGTTAAAATTATCCTAATACCTCATGAGGGTGTTCCTATGCCTTTATCTTTTAAAATAGATTTTTATTGCACTAATAATATGGTATGATAATGAAGCCTTGATTATAGGTCTCCAAACTGATTTAACCCTCGATAGTAGGTCACTTTGTATTTATGGAGATTCTTAGTTGGTTTTTAATCATATCAATGACACATATTAGTATAAGAATGACATCCTCCAAAAATAAAAAGTGTTAGCATCCAGCTACTAGCGACTTTCAACTATTATGTCATCTAATCCGCTCCTTGGTCAATTAATAATTTTATAGATACCATAGCCTCTTTAGCTTCCTTTATCCCATCATCCCCTCAAGAATCTAATATTTTCATGTTAATACATATAATCAACCAGACATCTTATACTAGATTATATTTGCCTTCTATCCACAATGTGGAAGAAAATTGTTTAGATCTATTATACACACACACATTTTATTACTTATCTAAAGGTATTATCCCTCTTGATTTATATAATAATGCTAAGTGTACCTTATAGCAGCAAACCTCACATTATTTCATACTAAGGGTGTTTTATATAAGAGAGGATTTGACAATAGACATCCAAATCCTAACACCATTTGTGTTGAAATTGTCAATCTTACTTGAATAGCACTCAAATGAACATTATAGGTCAAAATCCTTAAAATGCCCTAAATAGTTCAAACTTGTCACTTACAAGTGCCAATTTAGGTCAAATTATCCCTAAATAGGGAAATGCATTTTATGGCTAGCTAACTTTGATCAAATCATTTTGAGTCAAAATGATAATTTCACTATTTAGTGCTCTAAATCACTCTTTTCTTCTAATTCATTGGTACACATCACGTACCTTTATTATTTGGTGTTGGAAACATCCTAAATAAGAATACAACTCCAATGCATCTAAAATCACCTTCCAATTCCTCTCCATTCAAATTACGACCTAGTAATATGAATTTTTGAGCATTTTGATTAATTAAGGGCCAATTTTCAAATAATTACACAAATGTTGATTAACCTTGTTTAAGGCTAATTAATCCAAATCAAGAGTTTAAGTGGATTTTCCATGAGAGATTTTGAATATTTATTTTTTAAAATTGATTCTTATTAAATACATCATCAAGTGACATCATTTTTTAGGAAGACATCCCTAGGCCATAAATGCCACAAATAATAGGATTATGGGTCACCCATGCCTAGTTAATGCCTCACATGCCTCTTCAATGCCCCTTATTATAAGGTCAGGATGAGGATAATTATAGATTTAATTCCAAATATTAGGATTATCCATGGCCACACATCTCAATCTTGAGATGGATGGTCATGGTTAATCCTAACCAATCTCAAAAATCTATAAATAGAGAGGCCATGGACATGAATTTTAAGCTTGACTATTACAAAGTTATAATGTTAAATTATTTCCACAATCCTTTACATTTGATCATTGATTTTTTTTGAAAGCTTCATTGATAGGCTAATTTAATTATTTAGAATCATGAGCCTAGGTTTATTGGAGTGTTCTTGAGACATTGGAGGAGTTTGCCACCTTTGTTGACAAAGACAAGGATGCTTGATCAAGGGAGACATTGCTCTTGAGCCACATAGGTATGGTGAATCCATTTGGGAAGGTAATATCATGTTGCTTTCTTTCATTTTGTTTCTTTATATCCTTTGTAATTCCCATAGGAATAGATAGGGTTAGTTAGTTAGTTCTTTATGCATTTTTCATTATTTATGGACTAATGTTTGACTAACTTGCTTTGTAATCCTCTCTACATCTTGGTAAGCTCGATGGGACTAGATCATCCCACACATGAAGAAGATCATTTTACATCTTTAAAATTTTCATTTGGACCATTAAAAATCTTACAAATTGATTTTCTAACTTTATTTTGATGTTTTTGTTTACCACAGGTTTACATAGTAACTGACGTTGGCTAGTAAAACTAACATCAATTGGATAGCTAAACTGATGTCAGTTAGTAAAATCAACATTATTTGGATACATATCATCAATCACATTGGTATAATTGATGTTTGTTAAATAACCATCATCAGTTAGAAAATGTAACCATCATTGGTTACATAACCAACATCGATCACTGTGTTTTTCTTAAAATAATGACCCAAGAGATCTTTTTTCTTAAGTTCGTTATCTCAAACCTAAAAGAGCTTCAAGGGTAAAGGACATTCTAACATTTTTTTTATAGGAAAAATCTTGGCATTTTCTAAAAACATGTTTATATCACCTTTTTAATGCTTAAAAATCAATTAGAAACCTTGTTTTGGTGTTTTAAAAAACAAATAGATGTTTATGGTGAATGTTTTCAAAGTTTACAACTAAGACCAAGGGGTCAAATGAACACCACCAAATATTTCATTTGGGCTTAAAATTAGATTTTCTTGTCATGTTTTTCTTCAATAGTTGATTGATCTAATTTTGTTCATCAAAGAGAGGGGTGTTGCATGTATGTTCTTCCATTTGTCCCCTTTAGGGAACCCTTGGAATCAAAAGCACCATTCCTATTGCAAGTAGCCTAGTCTAAGGCTTATAAATAATGTTATCTAAAATTCTCTGCAAAAGCTCATTAAAGTTTAGGTGATCTTGAAAATGACACTAAAGTCTTTCTACTTTCATGCTTTCTTTATTTTTATGCAAAGTGAGCTTGTGAGGGGGATGTCAATACCTCCCATGAATTCTTTAGCGAAGCTTTGACTCAGGTTTTCATCTCCTGACATTGAATTCACTTGCTCCTAATTGGAGTTGCACATGGGATGTATCTACATTTAGACATTGCACTACACTGAGTGAATATTAAGATGTAGTGGTTGTAAAAAGGACTAGACCTTTTTAAAACTAGTCAATGTCACAGTCACCCAATTTTCATACTTATCTTTTACACCATTTGACGTGAAAGTCATTATGCAATTGATTCCCCTAGAACAATCAAAAAATTGCTAGTTTAGTAAACCCCATATTGCCATACCTTGTTAGTTTAGAATTATGATGTTTGTTTTTTGTCATTGGGTTACTTGGTTTTGTTTTGTGTCTAAAACTACTTGTTAACTCATTGAACTTAACCAAAACACATTATCCTCAATTTTCTTGAGCAAGGGAGGTGTTATGTTGTCTAATTGGATAATTCATCTTTTCCTTGTTCAAATTATTATCAAAAACTTTGTTTCATGTCATCCACTTTGGCGTAGTCATGTTTCCCAATTGATTTTATATCTTTCACCAAATTTGTTTAAATACTTCATTTATAATCCACATTCAAAATTAAACCTTTTTAAGTTCTAAGGGTTGGTGTGTCAAAATGGTTTCACCATTTATGCACTAAGTTTGTTCTAACTTGGGTTCAATTTTTCATTTGGATTGAAGGTCATTATTAAGACTCAAAATCACATTATCATCTTGGTGGACTCAAGTCATCTTGTGTATCACTTACACTTTGAGTCCTAGAACATATTTTATTCTACTAGAATCATGTGGTGACATTGTACTGCCTATTTGGTCCTAGCTTTATACTTAGTGATTCACGTATGTTTTCACATCTTGAGTTACTTAGTCTATTTTATCTTCTTCATAATTTGGAGAGCTTTCCTCTAAAACTTCTAGGGTCAACTTGTCAAATTTGAAACTAGCTTTTACATTACAGGTGTATCACACAGATCTAGGTTTTGGTGTACTAGTTCTCACCTTGGGTCTTTGAGTTACCTTACCCTCTTCCAATCTATATGATTTCCACCTTACCAAAGGTTGAGTAAGCTCATGAACCAAATCTTATAAATTGTGTGTGGTTTCAAACCACCCTCCTTTATAGTCTCATTGGTACCTTGGTTATTTGTTTAAAAGAGAGCCAAAGCATACTTTTTTTGGTTACCAAGCATTGGTCTAAAGTTAGTCAAACACACAGAAAAACTCTTTTAGACATGACTCAAAGGTTCACTCATAGTGGGGCCTCTTATGGCCTTAGTTATGAAGATGAGAAATTTTATGATGGTCAAGATAAACCCATTATTTTTGATGATATCCCCACAACAATAGGATCTAAATATGATTACAATAAATATCAATCCTAAGAAGATCAAGAAGAAACCCTTCTTAGATTGATAGAGTCAGGTGTTAGACTACCTTCTGAATTTCCTATAAAATAATTGCATACCTTAAAGAAGGAGAAAAATGATGACAAGAGCAAGATTTTGCATGAATAGACATACCCTATTCCTCTAAAAAAGGAAAATAAATACAAATAGATTCAAAACCCACAAATCTAGATCTTATATCTAAGATCAAGATAATAAGTCAATGATATACAAATCAACTTATCACAAACTTGACTGACTCCCTAGTTGCCACTTCAATTCACAATGATGCTTAAAAAGAACAAGGAAATGTGGTTGAAAGTATGCAACAAATATTAGATGAAGGCATTACCATAGTGGATCAAGATAATCTACATGAATATTTAAAGTCATAAGAGACCTTAACAAGTGTTCCATTTGACATAGAACATACATTCTTCAATCATCAAGAACCTCTTGTTAATTTACAAACTCAAAAACCCAAACATTCAGTTCAAATTAAGGAAATCCCTCAAAATAATTTGGCTAGTTCTTTTCAACCAACCCAAAAATTGGTAAATAAACATAGAAATCTCCAAAATCAACAAAATATGAAATAGCTAAAATCAATGAATGTTTTACAATCCAAGAATCAATGACCTATATTCTCAACTCAACGAATAAATTAGAACCAAGTCATGTATCAAAAGGTATACACTCCCTATAGATCCACACAAAAATAGGGGCACATTCCACCCCAACAACAAAAAAACTAGGGGTACATTCCGCCCCAATAGCAACAAAACTAGGGGCACATTCCACCCCAATAGCAACAAAACTAGGGGCACATTCGACCCCAATAGCAACAAAACCAGGGTCACATTCCACCTCAACAGTAATGAAACCAGGGGCACATTCTACCCCAAAAACATCTTATTCAATCCACAAATACACCAAACATGCAAGAATGGAATTCTATGAATGAAATTGTTCAAAGATTGGAGACAAATCATAGAGTCAAAAAGTACAAATTTGATGAGATATGCCCATATCCATTTGATTTATCTATTCTCCAAAACCCCTTTCCACCTCATTTTGAGGTACCCAAATTTGATAAGTATAAAGGAAAAGGAGATCCACATGAACACATACAAGCATTCTTCATCTTATGTCAAGATTTTTCTTATAGTAGAGAGTACTTACTATGACAATTTCCATGAAGTTTATTGGGACAAGCTCTTGATTGGTTGCTTAAACTACCCAAGTGATCAGTTGCATATTAGAATGACTTATCAAAAAAGTTTGTTAACCATTTATCCTATAACATAGAACATGAATTAACCATTGTTGACTTATGTAAATCCAAGCAACATGATGTTGAAAGTTTCATTGTATATCTACAAAGGTGGAGAGCATTAACAAGCCACTTTCAACATAATTTGCTAGACAAATAGTTGGCTGATATCTTTACACAAAATTTGCATCCTAAAGTTATGCATAATCTACGGTTAGCTTGTGTTAACTCATTTGAAGAAATTATTGACAAAGGAGTGAAGATTGAGAAGGCTCTTATTGATAAGGGCCTTGTTAAGATTTTTGTGTAAGGTCAAGCATCTAATCAGACTAAATCACTAGTTCAAATAATTATGTAGGATAAGCCTAAAGGATTTAACAAAAATAAGAACATGGTTGGAAATGGGGTGACTAAAACAAGACATGTACAAATGGTATAGGCTATGCCTCCTCCAAATTTACAATGAACTCTCCCAAATCCACTATCTAATTTGGAAATACAACCTCCATGAAGGACATTTCATAATAATTTTAGAGTATTTAGCAAGTTAGGAGAATTAGTTGAAATAATGTTACAAAATCTCATTGCAGCTAATTTAATTATATGACCAGTATCAAGGCCATTTCCTCAAGATCAACCAAAATTAGATTAGCAAAAATAGAATGAATTGTGTAAATTTCATCATGTTGTTGGTCACAATGCATATCGTTGCATTCAATTACAACATATTATTGAGGACTTTATTGAAAGTGATGAACTAGAAATTAAGTTAGCCCCTAATCAAGACACAAATCAGGATATGGAAGTCTACAAAGACCCCTTTCCTTGACATGATCCACCACCACCAAGAAACAATCAAAATGGTCATAATCAAGGATAGAGGCAAAATCAAAAACAACAACAAGGTCAGAATTGTAATGAGCATAATTAAGATCATAATGTCCATACTAATAATGTGGTTTATAATAATGTACCTTATGACTATAATAATACTATGGGATGTATTTTTGTAACCCACATTTCCACTGTTACTATAGAACCATGTGGCCAATCTCGTGTTCCTCATAACATAGGACCCATCATTATAGGGTCAGGAACCTCTTCCCCTAGTAATACCATGTTGAGTTCACATCATCATGTAGCTACTCTATTTACACAGGTTACTAATTTTGAACAATAACACCTTTCTTCTAATTATAAAATATTCTCATTGACCCAAAATTATAGCAATATAGTTAGCCACCCATGAGTTACCATCCAAGGCCCTTTGCCTTCATCTTCTAATTATAATACCTCCTTACCACCTCTAGGTTATGCAGTCATAACTAGACACCCATGAGTTACCATCTAAGGCCCTTCACCCACTTATTCCATAAAACCCAATGAGAACATTGTGCCAATGGTTTCAAAGTTGAATACTATCCCAACAAAGACTAAAATAGTTCAATCCATAATTCAAATGCTTTATATACTAACAGATCAATTAGATAAAACCCTTGCATAAATTTCCATATTAGAACTCTTGCAGACATCTAATGTCCATAGAACCATCTTCAACAAACTTCTTCAAGAGTCTATTGTGCCTAATGATATAAACCTTGATCAGTTTTAGAACCTAGTTAGATACTTATCTTCATTTCGACAAATCACATTTAATCAAAAAGACATGTCCACCCTCGACCCAAACCACAATAACCCACTATACATTGAGACAATAATTACGAATCACAAGATCAAGCAAGTTCTTATAGATAATGGTTTACAGTTGAACATCATATCTCTTAAATTGGTACGATGATTGGGATACATGGATAAATACATTTAGCTAGAAACTATTACAATCAAGACTTATGACAACACTAAGAGGGAGTCATCTGGTATAATTTGTTTATTAGTCATGGTTGGGTCTATTTCTCATCACACATTATTGCTTATTATGGATATTGATCATCCTTATAACATACTTCTTGGTTGTCATTGGATCCATGAAGTACAGGTAGTTCCATCTACTCTTCACCAATGCTTTAAGTTTCCCCATGATGGGATCGAGGTTACTATTCCCATTGATCAACAACCATATTAATACTGCAAACATCTTTAAGATGAGTTTCATAATTATAAATATTTCCCAAGTTCTAAATTCATTACAAAGAGGAACAAATCCATCATTTCACATCCATCTCCATCTAATTATATAGACCCTAGTGATCTAGCCTCCATTTCAACCAATCTATTTCCTATAGCTCTGCCAAGCAGGTTATTATTACAGATTTAGGCATTTCCATGTACCATCTGAAAGACATCATCCATATTGTAAAATTACCAAAATTCCCTAAAACATTTGGTAAGCCTAAAAATTCCTAGACTCCTAAAAAACCTGATCAGATTTGGCAACCAAAGAAGAAACAACCAAAACCTCTAGTGGTTTTTTTACTTGTGATTGCACCAAAGAAAGATAGAGAGGCTTTTACCAAGGGAGATTGGTTATGTTCTGAAAGCCTTACTAATTATTTTCAAAATCCAAAATATCTTATCCCTAACAAGATAATGGATCATCTTGACTATATAGGGAAAGGCCTTAGCCCATATTTGCAAGGAATTTTGGAACCCTTATTAGCTAGAGTTATCAATTGGAATCATGGTTTCATATTTAAACCACTAAAGGATGACCTCATGATATTTGATAGTGACTCTTTTAAAGTGACTAGTAACAAGACTCCTAGAAGTGACACAACATCTAATTATAACCTTTTCAATGAGTTTGTTGATTCAAATTTGTTTGATTCAAATGCCATATTGACCATAATCCCTATTAGAGCTTCCAAGCCTAAAGCAAAAACCCATCCTAGTGGTGCTTCCCTTTCTGAATCAAGACATTATATCTTTACCATTAGCACTTCCCATCTTGAAGCAAACCCTCACTATGACCTATGCCTTTGCCATCCTAAACTCATAGATTGGGACCAGCAAAACAGCAAAATTCATTCATATGCCTCGATGAGTTCCAAAATGAAGAATCAATTGCAAAATACATGGGCCTACAAGATGCATTCCCCATTGGTGATCATAATCATGGTTTTGATTTTTCATTAGATCCCTCTACCTAATTTAGAGAGTAGGAAAACATTTTTGGTCATAATAAATAACAAGCATCAATATCTTTCAATGAAAACCTCTTCGAGGCACTTGTCGATCAGGGAAAAAGAAAAGAAAAAGATAAGCCTTTGAGTGAAAACCTATTTCAAGCGCTCCCAGGAAGGAAAGTTTGTTCATCCCCTTAGGATGTAGAAAGTCCATCTAGCCCAAGTTCTATATCTATTACAATCATCTCTTCATAATAATATCAACTATTTGAGCATCCTACTCTTGAGTTTCTAGAGGTTTTTACCAATTAGCCTTTACCTAAGAAGGAATTTTTTTATTATTCATATTATCCTAATCTTTGGGAGGAATAAAAAGAAGATATAATAAAGTAAAATGATCACAACCATACATTGCCTAGAGTTATATAAGATGGATCCATGCTCCTTATGGAGAGCACAATAGAAGTGAATTTTGGAACCCATGAGGATCCCAAAATTGTTTATCTTGGAGCTTCCCTTACTGAAGAAGAACATGAACATATTATATCCATTCTTAAGGATTATATAGAAATCTTTGCATGGGCATACTCTAACATTCCAAGCTTGGAACTAGATTTAGTTGTGCATCATCTTGTTGTTCACCCTGGTGCTAAACCAATCAATCAAAATTTAAGAAAGATGCATCCATGCATCACCCTTTTGGTTAAGGCCGAGTTGGAAAAGTTTTTAGGAGATAATTTTATTAGACCATTAGACTACTCTGAATGGGTTTTTAACATAGTACCAATGAGTAAAAAGACCCCAGGCATGCATATTTGTACTAATTATTTTTATATCAACAAATCATGCCCCAAACATGATTTTCCTCTACTCAAAATTGACATGATCATCAACTCAACTATTGGGTATGAGATGTTATCCTTAATGGATGGATTTTTCAATTACAATCAAATCAAGATAGCCCTTGAAGATTAGAATAAGACCACATTCACCACTCTATGGGGGACATTCTATTACCAAGTCATGCCATTTGGTTTGAAGAATGATGGAGCCACATATCAGCATGTAATGACTATCATTTTATAATACATGATGCATGGCATTATCGAGGACTATGTTGATGATATACTAGCAAAATCAAGAACAAGAGCTGGACACCCTAACAATTTATGAAGAATATTTGAGAGGCTTCATGCATATAAATTCCACTTGAATCCTAAGAAATGTGTCTTTAGAGTTACATCAAGAAAATTTCTAGGGTTCATTGTATCATAATGAGGGATCAAATTCGACCCTGCAAAGGTCAACGCTATTATGGAAATGCCTCCACCAAATAATCTTAAATAGTTACGAGGTTTGCAAGGAAAGATCTAGTCTATACATAGGTTCATTTCTCAATTATTAGATAAATGCCACCCATTTACCCATCTCTTAAAGAAAGGGGTAACATTTCAGTGGGATGAATATTATTAGATAGAATTTGCAAAGCTTAAAACATATTTGGCCAATCCACCAGTCTTATGACCTCCAACATAAGGAAAGCCACTATTTCTTTATATATTAGCCATAGAACAAGAATTATGGGCACTTTTGGCTTAGCATGATGATCATGGTAAGGAAAAAAATTTCTATATTTAAGTTACACATTGGTAGCCTATGAACATAATTATATGCCTATTGAGAAGGCATGTTTAGCTATGGTGTCACCACTCACAAATTGTGACATTATGTGTTAAATAATAAAACTAATGTTATCACCAAGGTAGATCCTCTCAAGTTCATCTTATCTAAAGCATCTCTTCAAGGATGCATGGCTAAATGGATTTTGTTCCTTAGTGAGTTTGATATTGAGTATTAGAATCAAAATGCAATCAAAGGACAAGTCATTGATGTCAAAGGTCTAGCATTATTGGTGGTAAAGGCCCCATTGCATTTAATGATGTTTGTAATAGATATATCTTGGCTAATGTGTGTTAATATTTATTTAATATTAATGAATATATTTTTGGTTGCAAATGAGACAAAATAAGGGCCCATGGAAAAGTAAAAGAGCCATGGGGTAAAGACAAAATAAGGATGGGATGCATTTTCCCATGAAGAGTCATCTTGGGGAATTACAAGAGTCACCAAGTGAAGATAAAAAAGGTTTCTCATGAAGGGACACTTTGAAGACTATGAAAAATCACCAAGATAAGGACAAAAGTGGGAAGGACATTTTTGCTCATGAAGGATCACCACATGACTTCTCAAAGGCAAGGATATGAAGGGTCATACAAGTTTGGCACCATTTTCCATGAGGATTAAAGGGTCGCAAAGGGGGAAGGCCAAAGGTCATTTGGAAAGCTATAAATAAAGGCTTGAGAAGCCATTTGTAATAAGAGTGAGAGAGGTTGATTTGATATTGTAATATCTAGCTTAGAAGAGCAATTATGAGAGAAGAATATGATTTGTATTTGTTATATCTAACTTAGAAGAGTAAAGGTGAGAGAGAGGAAAGAGATTTTGTAATGAACTATCATTTGTTGAAATAGCAATATTGAGAGATAGTTATGTGGTATACACAAAGGGGTTGGTGCTCCTATGGGTTGGTGCTCACAAATTGTTGCTGGTTGGTGCTTGACAAAGGGATTATTGCTCTTGTGGGTTAGTGCTCATGAATTGTTGTTGGGTTGGTGCTCGGCAAAGGGGCTGGTGATCTTATGGGTTGATGCTCACAAATTGTTGCTGAGTTGATGCTCGACAAAGGGGTTGGTGCTCCTGTGGGTTGGTGCTCATGAATTGTTGTTGGGTTGGTGCTTGGCAAAGGGGTTGGTGCTCTTGTGGGTTAGTGTTCACAAATAGTTGCTAGGTTGGTGCTTAGTAAAGGGGTTAGTACTCATGTAAGTTGGTGCTTTCAAATATTGTTTAGGTTGGTGTTCATTCATATACTTGAGATTGTTCTCTATGGTTTTTCCCACATTGGGTTTCCACATTATATCTGATGTCTCTCTCTTATGTGGTGTTTATTGTTTTAGTTTTATTGCATATCTTCAATGTTTTATTAAGTGGAATTTGATTCAGGGAAAGTTTTATAAGATATATGATATACTAATTCACCCCCCCTCTCAGTATATCACATGCTTAACAATTGGTATCAGAGCAGGTTCCTTCAAAAAGGGTTTAACAACTTGAAGGTAGATCAAAAAAAATCATAAGATAGCCAAGCAGCTAAAGAAGGAGGATCAAGAGTTGAAATCTGTGGTTAAGGATCTTAAAGAATAGGTGTGTATCTTGGATTCTAAGTTGGCTATAGAAGTAAAAGAAAATAAGATATTTAGTTAGGATCTTAAGAATCAGTTAGAGGTTGCAAATTTAATTTTAACATCAAAAGAAGAAGAGTGTAATTAGTTGAAGGATGAGTTAGGTTCTTTAAATGATAATCATGAGAAGCTTATAATCAAGGTTGAGAAAGATCATGAAATATTAGTCCAAAGAAAGAAGGATGCAGGTTTTGAAGGCAAATCAAAGAAGCCGATCAGGTAGCCCAATGATTTTAAGTTTTCAAATTCTTTTCATGGCCATTGTTTTGTTTGTCATCATGTTGGTCATAGGGCAGGAGATTATATGAGGAGAAGTAGTCAATCAAAGGGAGATCTCAAACACATTAAGAAAAAAGGTATGAGAAATATTGTTTGCTTTTTTTGTCATGAGGTTGGCCATATTGTTAAATTATGTCAAAATAAAGTAAAGAGATATTCAAGGTATGTCAAAGGATATAGAGCCCCTAGAAAATATGAGGAAAGACAAATTCAGGTCTGGAGACCTAAATTAGTAAAGGTTGTTCAGGTTGAGTTTAAAGTGAAAATGAATTAGTTGTTATAGTAGATAAAGAATCAGATAGGAAGGATTGTGCTGAATCTCTTGTTACATTTGAGCATGAGCTTTGTCAAAATAAGATAGTTGTAGAAGTTGAGAAGATGAAAAACATCATAAATGATAAGGTTAGTAAGTCAAAAAGGCTAGACATGCTTAAACAGATTCTAAAATAAAAACATAGGAAGATCAAGGAAGAAATAGAGGAGATGTGGGAATCTCCTGAGATTTATTTATAGGACCCTTTTGTGTGGAGTGTCTCTTCTAGGCTTCAAGTAGAAACTTTTAAGAAAAATTGAAGCATGGTGGATGTTATTGGGTCTTGGCTATGTTGCATGACAAGAAGGTGAGTTGGTAGATTAATTTTTATATCTTTTGAGGGAATAGATTTTTGAAGAAAAATTTTCATCAATATTATGGTTTAAGGCTATTAGAATGATTCTTGCATATGGAGTGTTTCAAATGATTATGGTCATAAGAACTTAGAATGTTGAAAAAGAGCTAATAGTTTCAGAAAGAAGAAAAAGAATACTCATGCAAATTCAACGAAGAAGGATCAGAGTTTCAAAGATCCATTCATTAAGAAGAAGGTTTAGACATGTTCATGATAGAAGAAACAACCTGAAGATTCTATGGTTGTGCAAACAGCTTTGCATGTAAGAAATAAAGATCAACCATGGTTCATTGATAGCGGATGTTCAAGGCATATGACAAGAGATAAGAGTAAAGTAGATCAATGGTGGCATAATGAGATTCATAGATAAAACCACTGCCATGATAGCCAAAAAAGGTACTTTGAGTTTGGATTATGATAGAACCAAAACTAAGAATGTTTTGTATGAAAAAGGTATTAAGCATAATCTATTGAGTGTTAGTCAAATATGTGATCAAGGATACACATTAAAGTTTCACGCTGAAGGTTGTGAGATTAGAAGAAAAGATTCAAATGATTTGATTGCAGATGCTTAAAAGACAGGGAACAATGTATATTTATTTTCAGATATCTTCTCAAAGTCACGATCAAAGGACACATTCAAAGATCTGCGAGAGGAGTTGGGAGTAATTTCTATTACTTCCTGCCATTCATGTTCAGCATCAATTGAGGGGGAGCTAAGTGTTAGCTCTAGGTAGGCCCTTTGCCATTGATGTCAAAGGGGGAGAATAATAGGTACAGGTATAGGTGTATAAACAAGTACAAGGAATAGGTACAAGTTGCTACAATAAGGGGGAGTTACTATATGTTTTTAGATGACAGTATGTGCAGGTGACAGGATGTGGCAGTTTTAGGATTGAGGTTGCCATCAATGATAAAGGGGGAGAATGTTGGAAATGTTGTCATTGATGTCAAAGGTCTAACATTATTGATGGTAAAGGCCCCATTGCATTTAATGATGTTTGTAATAGATATATCTTGGCTAATGTGTGTTAATATTTATTTAATATTAACAAATATATTTTTTGTTGCATATGAGATAAAAGAAGGGCCTATGGAGAAGTCAAAGAGCCATGGGGTAAAGACAAAAGAAGGATGGGACGTATTTTCCCATGAAGAGTCATCTTGGGGAATTCCAAAAGTCACCAAGTGAAGAAAAAAGAGGAAGGGTGCAATTTCTCATGAAGGGACACTTTGAGGAATATGAAAAGTCATCAAGATAAGGACAAAAGTGGGAAGGACGTTTTTGCTCATGAAGGGTCACCACATGACTTTTCAAAGGAAAGGATATGAAGGGTCATACAAGTTTGGCACCATTTTCCATGAGGATTGAAGGGTCACAAAGGGGGAAGGCCCAAGTTCATTTGAAAAGCTATAAATAAAGGCTTGAGAAGCCATTTTTAATAAGAGTGAGAGAGGTTGATTTGATATTGTAATATCTAACTTAGAAGAGCAATTGTGAGGGAAGAATATGATTTGTATTTTTTTTATCTAGCTTAGAAGAGCAAAGGTGAGAGAGAGGAAAGAGATGTTGTAATGAACTATCATTTGTTGAGATAGCAACATTGAGAGATAGTTGTGTGGTATACACAAAGTGGTTGGTGCTCCTATGGGTTGGTGCTCACGAATTGTTGTTGGGTTTGTGCTCAGCAAAGGGGTTAGTGATCCTGTGGGTTGGTGCTCACAAATTATTGTTGGGTTGGTGCTCGGAAAAGGGGTTGGTGATCTTGTGGGTTGGTGCTCATGAATTGTTGCTGGGTTGGTGCTCAGCAAAGGGGTTGGTGCTCCTGTGGGTTGGTGCTCATGAATTTTTGTTGGGTTGGTGCTCGGCAAAGGTGTTGGTGCTCTTGTGGGTTGGTGCTCATGAATAGTTTCTAGGTTGGTGCTCAATAAAGGGGTTGGTGCTCCTGCAAGTTGGTGCTTGTGAATATTGTTTGGGTTGGTGCTCATTCATATTCTTGAGATTGTTTTCCATGGTTTTTCCCACATTGGGTTTCCATGTTATATCTGGTGTCTCTCTCTTGTGTGATTTTTATTGTTTTAGTTTTATTACATATCTTGAATGTTTTATTAAGTGTAATTTTATTAAAATAAAGTTCTATAAGATATATGATATACTAATTCACCCCCCCCTCTAAGTATATCGTGTGCTTAACAATTGGTATCAGAGCAAGTTCCTTCAGAAAGGGTTTAATAGCTTGAAGGTAGATCAAAGAAAAGCATAAGATGGCCAAGCAGCTAAAGAAGGAGAATCAAGAGTTGAAATCTGTGGTTGAGGCTCTTAAGGAATAGGTGTGTATCTTGGATTCTAAGTTGGCTATAGAAGTAAAATAAAATAAGATATCTATTCAAGATCTTAAGAATCAATTAGAGGTTGCAAATTCAATTTTAACATCAAAAAAAGAAGAGTGTAATCAGTTGAAGGATGAGTTAGGTTCTTTAAATGATAATCATGAGAAGATTATAATCAAGGTTGAGAAAGATCATGAAATATTGGTCCAAGGAAAGAATGATGCAGGTTTTAAAGGCAAATCAAAGAAGTCGATCAAGCAGCCCAATGCTTTTAAGTTTTCAAATTCTTTTCATGGCCATTGTTTTGTTTGTCATCATGTTGGTCATGGGGCAAGAGACTATATGAGGAGAAGCAATCAGTCAAAGGGAGATCTCAATCACATTCAAGAAAAATATATGACAAATATTGTTTGCTTTTGTGGTCATGAGGTTGGCCATATTGCTAAATTATGTCAAAATAAAGTAAAGAGATATTCAAGGTATGTCAAAGGATATAGAGCCCATAGAAAATATGAGAAAAGACAAATTTAGGTTTGGAGACCTAAAATAGTAAAGGTTGATCAGGTTGAGTTTAAAAGTGAAAATGAATTACTTGTTATAGTAGATAAAGAATCAGATAGGAAGGATTGTGTAAAATCTCTTGTTACATTTGAGCAGATAGTTTCAAAAGTTTAGAAGATGAAAAACATCATAAATGATAAGTTTAGTAAGTCAAAAAGGCTATACATGCTTAAACGAATTCTAAAAGAAAAACACAGGAAGATCAAGGAAGAAATAGAAGAGGTGTGGGAATCTCCTGAGATTTGTTTCTAGGACCCTTTTGTGTGGGGTGTCTCTTCTAGGCTTCAAGGAGATACTTTTAATAAAAATTGAAGCATGGTGGATGCTATTGGGTCTTGGCTATGTTGCATGATAAGAAGGTGAGTTGGTAGATTAATTTGTATATATTTTGAGGGAATAGATTTTTGAAGAAAATTTTGCATCGGTATTATGGTTTAAGGCTATTAGAATGATTCTTTCATATGCAGTGTTTCAAATGATTATGGCCATAAGAAATTAGAATGTTGAAAAAGAGCTAACAGTTTTAGAAAGAAGGAAAAGAATACTCATGCAGATTCAATGAAGAAGGATCAAAGTTTCAAAGCTCTATTCATCAAGAAGAAGGTTCAGACATGTTCATGGCAGAAGAAACAACCTAAAGATTATATGGTTGTGCAAATAGCTTTGCATGCAAGAAATAAAGATTAGCCATGGTTCGTTGATAGCGGATGTTTGAGGCATATGATAGGAGATAAGAGTAAAGTAGATCAATGGTGGCACAATGAGATTCATAGATAAAACCACTACTAGGAAAGCCAGAAAAGGTACTTTGAGTTAGGATTATGATAGAACCAAAACTAAGAATGTTTTGTCTAAAAAAGGTATTAAGTATAATCTATTAAGTGTTAGTCAAATATGTGATCAAGGATACACATTAAGGTTTCATGCTAAAGGTTGTGAGATTAGAAGAAAAGATTCAAATGAGTTGATTGCAGATGCTCAAAGGATAGGGAACAATGTATATGTATTGTCAGATATCTTCTCAAAGGCATGATCAAAGGACACATTCAAAGATCTGCGAGAGGAGTTAGGAGTAATTTCTACTACTTCCTACCATTCATGTTCAGCATCGATTGAGGGGGAGCTAAGTGTTATCTCCAGGTAGGCCCTTTGCCATTGATGTCAAAGGGAGAGAATAATAGGTACATGTACAGGTTTAGAAATAGGTACAGGGAATAGGTACAGGTTATTATAGTAAGGGGGAGTTACTGTATGTTTTAGATGACAGTATGTGTAGGTGACAAGATGTGGTAGTTTCATGATTGAGATTGCCATCAATGACAAAGGGGGAGATTGTTAGAAATATTGTCATTGATGTCAAAGGTCTAGCATTATTGGTGGTAAAGGCCCCATTGCATTTAATGATATTTATAAGAGATATATCTTGGCTAATGTGTGTTAATATTTATTTAATATTAATGAATATATTTTTGGTATCATATGAGACAAAAGAAGGGCCCATGGAGAAGTCAAAGAGCCACGAGGTAAAGACAAAAGAAGGATGGGATGCATTTTCCCATGAAGAGTCATCTTGGGGAATTCCAAGAGTCACCATGTGAAGACAAAAGAGGAAGGGCACAATTTCTCATGAAGGGACACTTTGAGGAATATGAAAAGTCACCAAGATAAGGACAAAAGTGGGAAGGACGTTTTTGCTCATGAAGGGTCACCACATGACTTTCCAAAGGCAAGGATATGAAGGTTCATACAAGTTTGGCACCATTTTCCATGTGGATTGAAGGGTCACAAAGGGGGGAGGCCAAAAGTCATTTGGAAAGCTATAAATAAAGGCTTGAGAAGCCATTTCTAATAATAGTGAGAGAGGTTGATTTGATATTGTAATATCTAGTTTAGAAGAGCAATTGTGAAAGAAGAATATGATTTGTATTTGTTATATCTAGCTTAGAAGAGCAAAGGTGAGAGAGAGGAAAGAGATGTTGTAATGAACAATCATTTGTTGAGATAGCAACATTGAGAGATAGTTGTGTGGTATACACAAAGGGGTTGGTGCTCCTGTGGGTTGGTGATCATGAATTTTTGATGGGTTGGTGCTCAGCAAAGGGGTTAGTGCTCATGTGGGTTAGTTCTCATGAATTATTGTTGGGTTGGTGCTCAGCAAAGGGGTTAGTGCTCTTGTGGGTTGGTGCTCATGAATTTTTGTTGGGTTGGTGCTTGGAAAAGGGGTTGGTGCTCCTATGGGTTGGTGCTCATGAATTATTGCTGGGTTGGTGCTCGGTAAAGGGGTTGGTGCTCTTGTGGGTTGGTGCTCATGAATAGTTGTTGGGTTGGTGCTCAGCAAAGAGGTTGGTGCTCCTGCAAGTTGGTGCTTATGAATATTGTTTGGTTTGGTGCTCATTTATATACTTGAGATTGTTCTCTGTGGTTTTTCCCACATTGGGTTTCCACATTATATCTGGTGTCTCTCTCTTGTGTGGTTTTTATTGTTTTAGTTGTATTGCATATCTTGAATGTTTGATTAAGTGGAATTTGATTAAGGAAAAGTTTTATAAGATATATGATATACTGATTCACCCACCCCTCTTAGTATATCCCATGCTTAACAACATAATTATATGCCTATTGAGAAGGCATGTTTAGCTATGGTGTTCACCACTCATAAATTGTGACATTATATGTTAAATAACAAAACTAATGTTATCACCAAGGTATATCCTCTCAATTTCCTCTTATCTAAAGCATCTCTTCAAGGATGCATGGCTAAATGGATTATGTTCATCAGTGAGTTTGATATTGAGTATCAGAATCAAAAGGCAATCAAAGGACAAGTTCTTACTGACCACCTTGCAAAATCTCCTATTACAACCACTCAACCTCTTAACTTTGACATTCTAGATGATTCTATCATGACGATAGAATGAACATCATAAGAACCTAAATAGTGAATGCTCTATTTTGATAAATCCTTCACATCCTAAAGGTCTAGAGTTGGCATATTATTGATCATGCCATAGGGGTATCTGATCCCCAAAGCATTCTATATACAATTTCATTGTATAAAAAATATGGTTGAATATGAGGCATTGGTTATATGGATTTGTCTTGTTATACATTGGGATATTTAAAGCTTAAAGGTCTATGGATATTTGTAACTAATTATAAATCAAACAATTGACTAGTATCAAACAAGGGATGATAAGCTTGTTCCTTACAAGTAAATTGTTGATAACCTCAAAACACATTTCAAATCTCTATAGTTTGATCAAGTTCTATGAGTCAACAATAGATCTATTGATGCCATGGCAAAAATATTTTCCATGATTCAAATACATGATAGTGCTAATGAGTATTAGTTCTTGATTGAAAATCTTCTTCAGCTAGCACATATTCTATCAGATTTAGAGAGGATATGCCTTATTGTTGATCTTAATCCCTCACCGAGCTACCATGGTACCAATATTTTTATAACTATTTCCATAGTCATGAATTTCTTGCCAGCCTTTCCAACAACCAATAAAAACTATTCTTTCATCGCTTAACATGCAATATCTTCGTTGGAAACATGCTTTATTGTAAAGACTATGATGGAACACTTCTTTGTTTATCTTTGGGAGAATCCAAGCTAACACTAAAGGAGGTTCATGAAGGAATGTGTGGGGCCAATACCAATGGTGTAGTCCTAGCCAAGAAACTCCTCAAAAAAGGCTATTATTGGCCCAAAATGGAGATAAATGCCTGTAATTATGTAAATAAGTGTGTTCCTTATTAGCAGCATGGTAACTTGATACATGCACCTTCCTTACCATTGCAGTTGATTACAACACCATGGCCATTCTCAACATGGGGTCTTGATCTCATTGAGAAAATTAACCTAACTTATTCAGATGGCCATAAGCACATTTTGACTACAACTGAATACTTTACCAAGTGGATTGAGGCCATTCCTCTTGCTTATGTTACTAGGAAACAAATAGCCAAATTCATTCACTACCATATCATCTATTGATATGGCATCCTAACCTGTATTATATCCAATAATGGTGGATCCTTTATGAACCAAGATGTGAAATCTCTTTGGGCAAAATTCAACATCAAGAACAAAAAATCCACTCCATATAACCTGAAAGGCAATTGACAAGCTGAGGCATCAAATAAAACCATTCTAGCCATCTTAAAGAAGATTTTCAATGATGTTGGCCATAATTGGCACTTGCAACTCTTTCCTACCCTTTGGGCTTATCAAACCAATCATCACACCCCAACTAGAGTTACTCCATACTCCCTTATTTTTGGCACTGAAGCTATCATCCTAGTCAAGATAAAGTTCCCATAATTAAGAATATCACTAGAGCACATTAAAGATAATGAATACTATAGAGCCTCATGACTGCATGAACTAGATTTTCTTGATGGTAAGAATTTGGTTGCCTTAGAAAACTTATAGGCCTATCAGAATAGATTATGGAGAAGCTACAAAAAATGCATTCTCCCTCAAGAATTTGAGATTGGTGATTTAGTTTTGAAAGAAAACCAAAATAATATGAATGTTAAACCCAAAAAATAAGGCAAGTTTCAACCTAATAGGTTAAGACCATATATTGTCATGGCAAACTATGGATCAGGAGCATATCGATTGGCTAACCCTAATGGTGAATAACTTTCAAATCCCATGAACATCATACACCTTAAGAGATTCTATGCATGAACAGATTTGAACTATTGTCTATAAGACCCCAAACTTAGGGGAAACTTATGCTATCATAATTTTATCCCACCCTTTTATCTTGCCTTGAACACATTTTATACTATTGTGGTCCACTTTTCATGATTCTTGATAGTAAAGGCTTTGAATCCTTGGCACTCTGAACACATTCTTCATCCCATTATGGATTTCTCTCTTTGAGAAGTATATTCTTTGTTATGTCTAAGGCATGTTATAATCTTGAACACTTTTTATCCCTTGACCAATTATGATCTTGATTATGTCTCATGAACATTATGAACATTATGAACATCCTCAGCAGCAATTCTACAAAGTAGTTTAGCTAAGACAGTATTGTGCAACTTCAAACAAGTGAATAGAAACATATTTTTAGTTCCAAACCATTACTACACTATTATAGATAGGTGAATGTAGATACTTATTTTTTACTTTATGTTGCACATTATTTTATATCACATTTGTTGCCCTTTATTGTTTTATCAAGATCCTCCCTCTCACTAATTTGTGAGCATGGGACATTTTAGCTAGATTAACTATATTATTATAACCTCTACTCTTAGGATATGCATCTCCTTGACTAGATGGTCCCACCTTGTGTATATTTTATCCTAAAAAACACCAAAAACATTAGAACGTGATCCATGAAAGAACAAAAACATTATCTCATGCTTCTATACATTTGTACATTCCCATTCCACCATGTTACACTCTTGTTATTTTGTAAGCATAGAAACACAAGTTCATTTCATATTGTCCCATGCACTTACCATTTTTCAAGATCATTCTTTCTCATCTCATCAACTTCTTGTTTGTCAAACCATTCTCATTTATTTGTCATATCTTCCATTTCTTCTATAAAATTAATCATGTTTGTCTGATCATCATTTTTATCCTATCTCATTTTTTAAGAGAACTACATTTGGCCTGAAGTTCATGTTGAAACATGCATCCATGGAACTATGTAGGTAGCATCCACTTGTCTTATACATCTGAAATCAGCTCGGCTAACCCCTTCCTTTTATTCTCTTCCCCCATTTCTTTTGTCATTGTTCTTATTTAATTAGGGAAAAATTATCGTGTCATTGTTCTTTGTTATGATATGGTAGAAAGTAACACATCTACTGCACATGCATGAACATTTATCTTTAAACCACACTAACTTGGTTTTTATTTGTGTGTGTTTATTTGAGTTCTCTTGGTGTTTTCTTATGTTTTCTTGGTATTTTGTTGTGCTTTCACACATCTCCTTTTATTTCTTCTCCCTTTTATTATTTCTTGTCTCATTTTAGTCTTGTATTTTCTTGAATGTTTTTTTTTCTTTTCTCTTTTGTGTTTTAGAACATCTTGATGATTCACATGGATCTCAATTGTTTATATCTTGATCCTATGTTATTAAGTTATTCTTGGACCATTTTGTTTATTTTATTGTTGTTGGTATCTAGTTTTTAGATTTAATTTTGCTTTTCTCTTTTGTGTTTGAGAATGCCTTGATGGTCCACATGGATCTTGATTATTCATATATTGGTCTCATGTCATTAAGACATTCTTTAATTTTATTTTTAAACAATTTTATTCCTACTTAAGTCTTGATTGATCATATCTTGATTTCAACTTAGGTTCATTTATGTTTATCTTTTTCTTTGTCTTTACTTTTTTGTTTAAATGTAAATCATTGTAACTCTAGTTTTGGTCATTATTTCACTATTATCCTTAGTTATAGATATTCACATTTGAACTAGCTCAGAATAATTGTAATATTATGTCATTATAAGTTATTAATACTTATGATGCCTAATTTGTTTTTCCAAAGTAAGCACTTTGTGCTCAGGTCTCAACATCTTAACATCAACATCAGCTCTGATGAATGATTCTCAAGAACACTTTGCAAAACCTAGGCTCACGATATGGAATTAGGCTTCTAGGTAACATGCATTTCAAGCTTCTTTGTCTATGCTTAGATGTGCATCTCTTTGAATACATTATGAGTCTAATCAATTCTTGGTCATTTTTCATCATTCCTCATTCCATTCTCTCCAAAACTTGGGTGAACTACATTGGCCTAAAGTTCATGTTGGAACATGAGTCTATGGAACTATGTAGGTAGTGCTTAATTTAAATTGAGCTCAGCTTGGCTATCTCCATTATTCTTTTCATCTCTCTCATCACTTTGTGCATTCTTGTGTACTTATTTTTTTATGGCTTTCTAATCCATTACACCATCACATGTACGTTTTCACCCACTCACTTTAACCTATATTTTTTGTTATATCCTTGAGCTATTTTTCTTGCCAATTTCCCATGCTAGGGCATAACATCTGAACAATGTCCAAATCAAATCAAATCTATAGGGGCAAATCATTATTTATTCTTTATTAATGATCAAGATTCACCCTACTAGGGCAACACTATTTTATCACAATCAAATCTTCTCTACTAGAGTACTTCTTACTATCTTCTCTTTGGAAACCCTTTTATAGTGGTGTTTCCCTTCTTGAAGAAGAAAACTATCTCTTTTCCTCTAATTCCAAGATCTCCACATTAAATCCCATGATGGAAATATTTTAGTGTGCAACTTATCTTAGGTTTGATCAATATCATAAGTGTGTAGCTTGTACTCTCAAATTGGGTAATTTTAAAGTGTGTCCCTTACATTTAGGGATTATATCTTTCCCATTCCCCCCATATTTGGGGCCTATTATACCTCTCATTATATTTTTATCATTTATGGTAATCATGTGTGTAGGTATTAGCTCATCTAGATGTGATCTATTCCATGGGTTAATCTCTCACTTTCTCTATCTTTTCAAGAGTTCATCATTTTCTTCCATCCTAGTATGTCCTCTCAAAGGGGCATCATGGGTATATTCCAATTTATTCTTGAAAACTCTTTTCTTTGAAAATATGTCACTTCACCTAAATGTCTCACTATGCCTACTCAAATAGGGGCAAAATGTAGACATCTAATTCCTAACACCATTTGTGTTGAAATTGTCAATCTTACTCGAATTACACTCAAATGCACATTTTAGGTTAAAATAAATAAAATTCCATAAATGATTCAATGTTGTCACTTACAAGTGCCATTTTAGGTCAAAGCATCCCTAAATAGAACAATGCATTTTATGGGCTAGCTAATTTTGATCAGACTAATTTGAGTCAAAATGATAATTTTGCCATTTAGTGATCTAGATCACTCTTTTCTTCTAATTCATTAGTACACATCATGTACCTTTGTTATTTGGTGTTGACAACATCCTAAATGGGAATATATCTCTAACACATCTAACATCACCTTCTAGTTCCTCTCCAATCAAATTATGACCTAGTAATATGACTTTTTAACCATTTTGATTAATTGAGGGCCAATTTTCAAATAATTGCACAAATGTTGATTAACCTTGTTTAAGGCTAATTAATCCAAATCAAGAGCTTAAGTGGATTTTCCATGAGAGTTGTTGAATATTTCTTTTTGAAAATTGATTCCTATTAACTGCATCATCAGGGGACATCATTTCTTGAGAAGACATCCCTAGGCCATAAATGCCATAAATATCAGGATTATGGGTCACTCATGTCTATTTAATACCTCCCATACCTATTCACTACCCCTTCTTCCAAGTTCATGATAAAATAATTATGGATTTAATTCCAAATATTAGGATTATCCATGGCCACACATCTCAATCTTGAGATGGATGATCATGGTTAATCTTGACCAATCTCAAAAATATATAAATAGAGAGGCCATGGACATGAATTTTAAGCTTGAATATTTCAAAGTTATAATGTTAAATTGTTTCCACAATCCTTTGCATTTGATCATTGATTTTTTTTGCAAGCTTCATTGGTAGGCTAGTTTAATGATTTAGAATCATGAGCCTAGGTTTTATGGAGTGTTCTTGAGACATTGGAGGAGTTTTCCACCTTTTTAACAAATACAAGGATGGTTAATCAAGGGAGAACATGATTTTGAACCACATAAGTATGGTGAATCCATTTGGGAAGTTAATATGATGTTTCTTTCTTTCATTTTGTTTCTTGTTATCCTTTGTAATTCCCATAGGAATAGATACGCTTAGTTAGTTAGTTTTTTATGCATTTTTCATTATTTATGGACTAATGTTTGAACTAACTTGCTTTTTAATCCTCTCTACACATGTTAATCCATAGAATCAACCAGAAATCTTATACTAGAATGGATTTGCCTTCTATCCACAATGTGGAATAAAATTGTTTAGATCTATTGTACACATAAACATTTGATTACCTATCTAAAGGTATTATCCCTCTTGATTTATCTAAGAAATCTAAGCATACTTTTCATCAGAAAACCTCACATTATGTCATACTAAGCGTGTTTTCTATAAGAGAGGATTTGACAATCTACTCCTTCAATATCTTCAGAACTCTGAGGTTACTCTCACAATTCAAGAAATGCATGATAGATTGTGTTGGGGAATTTTTAGTGGCCTTTATGTTTCTAAGAAAATTTTCTAAATAGGTTAATTGGCCTACTCTAAACTAGGATTGTTATGAATATGTCAAAAAATACATGAAATGTCAACAACATGTTAATATTTTGCATATCTCTAGTAATGCATTGTAAGTGGCCCATGATTTTTGACCATTTTATCAATAGGAGTTCGATCTTATAGGATAAATTAATCCTAAATCATCCTAGAAACATAGTTTTGTCATTACCACCATCGAACACTTCACCAAGTGGGTGGAGGCCATTCCCCTTATTTCAACTAAAGCAGATAAGATTGCTGATTTTATTAATCATTAGATTATCTATTGATTTAGTGTTCTTCATAAGATAATCATAGATAATGAAAAATATTTTGAAAATAAGCAAGTCTAGAGACTCTGTGACTCTTTTGACATTAAGCTAATTTTTTCTTTGCCTTATTATTTGTAAGCTAACAGATAGACCAAAGCATCTGATAAAACCTTAATTAAAATTATAAACAAAGTGGTCAATGAGGTTTGGAAGAACTAACATATTCATATTTCCTTCACCTTATGGGATTATCATATTTGTATTCAAACTTATACTGGTGCTACACCTATTTTTTTTTCTATGGTATGGAATTTGTCCTCCCTTTAAAAATATAGATTCTTTCTCTATGAATTTATCTTAGATACATCATTTCTAAAGAGGACTATCATTGGGAGCATTTAGCATAGCTTGAAATTTTAGATGATTGTCAATTTATGGCCCTCAATCACCTCTATGTATATCAAGAATGAATAAAATGTGCATATAATCAACATCTAAAAGAATGAAAATTTAATATTGGTGATCTTGTCCTTACATAGGATTAGCATGTAAAAAATATGGAAAAAAGTAAACAAGGAAAATTTGTTGTGAAATGGCTTGGACTATATATTATCACTCACAAATATAAATCTAGGGCATATCATTTGGATTATCTTAAGGGAAAACTAGAATGTGATCCTCTTAATACTTTGCATCTACATCCTTTTTACTGTTAATAAACTTAAAATAAACTATAGTCAGTATAAATTCTCCTCCTTTGGTCTCAAAACAACCTCAAAGTTACATCTCCCATCACCCACAAAATACCCAATAATGATAAAATAATAATATGAAAACTTGGCATCATGTCTATCCTCATCTTAAATATGAACACCCTGGATCTATCCATAGCATGTTCTAAATGGATAAATTCTACCTATAATAGGAAGGAACCCCAAAATCATTATTTTTCTAAAAAAAAATCTCACCTAAAAAAAACTTATTTTTTAGGATAGATATATCATGCAAGTAGCTAGAAGCTAACCTTAGTTACCTTAAATTTAAATAAAAAATATGGGATAAAAAAATATATCTCAAAAATAAAGGGTGAAAGTATAAACTACTCCCTTGAAGGATAGTTATCCATAAAAAGGCATAAAATCATAGATTGTTCCCTCGAAGGATAGTTGTGTGATCTTGTATCTTAAAATATAGACCACTCCTTTGAAGGATAGCTATCTAAAAATAAAAATTATAATGAAAATCTTCCTATTTTGATCAACTTTTTAATAATATACCTCTAAAAAAACCAAAATCCCTAAATAAAAATAAAAAAATCAAAGATATCCCAAGAAAGCTTCTTGTATTGATTAGCTTTCTAAAAAATTATAGACTTCATATATTGATAAGTCTATGTGAAAGGTTATATGATTAGCTTTATAGATATAAAAATACAAGATGAGACTTATATTCCTCAAAATATAATATTTTACTTATACCTTATCCGTATTAAATCTCTTCTAAAAAAACAAAAAAGGGGGTCATGAACTTAAGTGACATAAGGTTGTTTTAGGTCATTAAATAGTAAACAAAGGATGCACATACAAATACAACAAGTTATTTATCTCTAGGTAAAATCCAAACTAATAAGGAGTCATATATACCTTCTTTAGTCCTTTTTATATATGATAAGTAAAAAAATCTAAATTTAATCCCATAATGTCAAAAGCTGTAAAAATAATAAGTCACTAAATATCCCATTGTTACCATCCATAATAACATAAAAATTACATGCATCATAATCACATAATTAAACCATAACCATGATGAAAAAAATTAAATGCATCACATAATCTAAAATATATAAATCACATCACATTAAGCATAAATCCAAAACTAACTCATGATCAAAATATTATATATATATATATATACAATGTTTCAAAATAATAATGTGCAAGGTGGCTCTCTAGCCAATAATAGTATAACAAAAGGCTCTATGGCTGATATAATAAATAAAATAAGGCTAGTCTGTAAACTAGATCTGACTCAAGTGAATGTTAGGCCCTTATATATATATATATATATATATATATATATATATATATATATATATATATATATATATATATATATATATATATATATATATATATACAATGTTTCAAAATAATAATGTGCAAGGTGGCTCTCTAGCCAATAATAGTATAACAAAAGGCTCTATGGCTATATAATAAATAAAATGAGGCTAGTATGTAAATAGATCTGACTCAAGTGAATGTTGGGCCCTCTTATGCTAACTCCTCTGTCTCCACCCCCATCTCCATCCCTACCACCTCTCCCCCATACCACACTCCCCAATCTAGGTGTGTCACCTTGCAACCGTCAAGATGCTCTCACCTATGTCAAGATATAAGTTGCATATTGGGGTACCTCTGGTAACTATTCCTAGACAATCTTCTCATAATATTACATCTTTGTAAGGACATCTTGGTACCTATTTAGGCTCATTATGCCTCCCTTCCTATGTAGGTCCATTTCCTCCTATACATATCTAACCTACCACTACCATAGCTCCTCCCTACAAGTTATCTCTCTATCCACTGTATCTATGATGATCTTGCATTTCCTAATCATGAATCCCCTACAACACCTCTAACTAAACCTTTAAACCATCTTACCCCTTCCACACCTCTACTAAAGCTACCTGAAGTGTAGTAATTTGACCCCATAGAGCATCCCACTCTACCCTCAGTGCATCACACTCTACCATTAGCCCTTAAATATCTATCTATACCTCCTCCTTTGTTAGCCCCTCCTCTTAAAGTCCCTCCTCCCCCACCTTAATCTCTACATCATCCCCATCTTATCGAGGCATCACTACCCTCTTCTACCTCACCCCTAGCTGACTTGACAACCACAATGCAAATGCCAATGTAGTCCCTACATCATCTACATCCACTATTACTACCTCCTCCTTTGGCACTACATGTGGCTCAATATAGCAGGTCTTTGGTAGCCCAGTCTCCAAATCATCCATCCCATATAGCACAAGTGCATTTGGGACACCCTTGATCATTCCAAATTAGTATTTCACCCTATCAAAATGAAAATACTACAGGTGCTCCACTCTCTACCCATGCAACCACCTATCCAATTTCCTCCTAGATAGTTCCTTCTCCACCCCTGACCATGATGTAAACCCTAGATATAGCCTCCATATAATATATCCCTCTTTTAAACCCTACAAAACCCCTTTATAGTATGTTAGGTCTCTCACCACTCCATCTGTATGAGGTCAAACAAGGTTTTCCTTCCACCAAAGGAAGATCACATTATATGATATCTGATACACTATGCCCAAGGAGTACCAAGTGGGCACACCACCCTAATATACTCATCTTCCTATAATTTTATAATAAAAGTGATATCAAGTCCAAACTATCATTGTGTCATCTAGTCCCATAACTCAATGTATACATGTTCTAGAAGAGTGGGAGCCCATGCGAATACAGTATGGTGCGCCCACATGTTTACTACCACACTTATCAAAATATAGGTAAATTGACCTCCCCATGAATCTAGTAGTGCATATCATGAGATAAAGAGCATCATCATGGTCATAACTAATCTCCCATCCATGTCCTCATCATATAAGCTCTCAAAAACATATCCCCCAATAGTAAAAGTGATGTCTAGTGCATCATCCCCATATAGTTATGTTAGTGTTATTATGTGTCCCCTTTCATTAAATAGAACTATCATAACACCCTTTAATATTATTTTTAGTAACTAATAGATTTCATCCATGGTCACGGTGATCTCCCTATTAGGTATCCAAAAGGTCCTTATGGCTACATCCCATCTCTCTAGTAATACCACTAGTAACCCCATATCCTTATGAACTCAATGATGATATACGCCTACCAAGCTAACTACCTCTAAATTCCTCCAATCATCATCATCCATCTAATCATGTAACTACTCTAGAAGTGGTATAACTTGATCTCACATAGTGAGTCATATCTGTGCCTACAAGCATGGGTTCACCTTAGTGATTTTTCTTATCTATACTCAGTTTTCTTAAATTATTTCTTATCCTAGATTTAATAACACCATATCCTCAACAATTTATACCAATCATTTTATATCTATGGTAATTGATTATGATTAGTGTTAATCCCTGTATGACTTGCATTTAAAAATCTAACTAAAATCTAAAAAATCTAAAAATAATAATCTTTAAACATTTCAAATTTTTTACCTAATCTACTTTCTAAAACATTTTAAATATTTCATAAACTTTTATAAACATATCAAAAAACTAAAAAATATGTAAAAAATATAAACTTAATAAAATTCTGAGCCTACCTCATCATGATATCATCATCACCTCCTCTGTGCACTCCCACTCACCTCCATCATTCTTATATTACGTTTACATGTGGATGGGTGTCAAGTTTTTGGCTTTAGATCACACATGCTCAATTTTAAATAAGTGCCTAATATTTTAGGTGTTATATTTGTAGCCCTTGAGGATTGATGTAAATTATTTTATGATCAACATCAATTCTCCATAATTGACATTGATCTATTGGATCGATGTTTATTGTGTCCATTTTGGCTTATTCCTTACACTAGCATTTTTTTTCACCCTTCTAGTCCTAACCCAAGGCCATTTAAGTTATAATTTTTTACATCTATCCCATTTCTTGTTACCAATCACTATTGGTTAGTGGACATAAACCCCCTATTGGTCCCATAGCCTTTGAGAGGTCTACACTCATTTCTGACTCTATCCCCTATGGATCCTGAACATGTACCTCATCTTGAGAGTAACTATATCTAGGTAGCGTACATGTACCAAGCACACTAGATGCTTTGGTTAGCCCATCTTAGACTTTTCCCTCATGATTGCATTTAATTGATACCACATGTTCATAGTTGTGACAATCTATTACTTGTTTTCCTTGGGGAATTTCTATTCAGACGTCCTATATCTTGTTAGTGTAGCATTATACTTCACATTTATCCTTGTATCTTGGATGCTCATTTTCTATCTATATTATCCAGTACCACCTCATTTTTAAACTCATCTCTACCTCATAATCCTTTGTCATCTCTTAGTTTGAGGGGGGATACCTTCTCATATAAACTTGGGGCATTATAACTCTCTTATTTTTTATCTCATGACAAGTTATTAAAAATAGATCAATAAAAAGGAGCAAATTTAGGCACTAGGATTTTTCATGATAATAGTTATTTTACCTTAGGTATTAGATCCCCTTCTTGATTATAATTATTTTACCCCATGTAATTATTTAATCACCCTTTTACCATTTACCTTGTGTAATTAATTTTGACTTAAGTAAACTAATTCAATTAGTTACCTAGGTAAAATCTACATAAATCTCCCAAAATAGAATGCAAGGTAGGTTGTTTTAATGACCTTTAACCTCCTCAAATTCTTGAAATCATTAAAATAACTTAAATCTAAAATGAACTCCTTGGTTGGAACCTCTCTAATGACTTGGACAAGTTTTGCCAAGAATCATTGGTGATCCCCACAATTGACATCGATTCAATTTAATTGACGTTGATTTAAGCACAACCTTCCCTAGATTAAAGGGATGACTTCTAATGTTTGTGATTACACTGAAATGTTAATGAAATTTGTCATGAGCACTACTTAAATAATTGTTTGTATCTAATAAGTTTATGATACTGGCATTAGCTCATCCACCTCATCAAAAGATAAATAATCATCCTCTTAATATTGTAGATTACAATAGGTTAGAATCTTTTAAAAGGTTAGTTTGTCATTGATTTATCAATTTTTTCTATAACTTATTTCCTTTATGTGTTACTTTACATTTAGTTTTATATTTAAGTTATCCCTATAACCTATTTAAAGTGTCTTTAGTTATCCTCATATATCTCTAAAACCATCCTAAATCCCCTTAAATCCACCTTTTAAAACCCTATCTTGAGACCTTTATTTGGATTTATAGAATTGACATCGATTATGTGAATTGACATTGATCATGTAGATAAATTTGATCTCTATCTAAAATCCATTATGCTTGTACCTAAGTACCTTTTAGTTTGCAATCTAATTCATATCTTATATACCTATTTATTAAAAGTTATGGATATCTTGTACATGACTATTCATATAACCATTCACGAAGTGGTCACTATTCATGATTTACCTATAGTTTTACTTCCCCTTTTTGTTGATCAAAGTGACATCTCATTTTAGCTAGGCATTTGTGCTATCGTGTTTTCCCCTATTGTAGAATCAATTTCATACTAGTTATAAGGGATCCAATCTGAAGAGGACATTGTTGAAGACTATTATAATACCTAGTTCACCAATCTCTATCTAATGAATGTAGATTAGATCTTAAATCATTTTATCATATTATTTATCTTATTAAACGCGTTATTATAATTTTAGTAATATTTATTTACTTAATTTCTAAGATAGTGGGTTGACATCCTTGTAAGGAAGTGTACCACTTCCTAGGACTAGTCTCGTACCAGGTAGCCCACTCATTTATCCTATTAATCCATCTTTTGTTTGAGTTATCTATCTTGTGTAGGTAATCCTTCCAAAATAAAAAGGAGTTCCTACATCATTGGATACGATGCATAATATATTTCCATCATAGGTAATGTTGTAAAATATTGTATCTCATTTCAAGTTTTTTAAGTAGTTTACTTTTTATATAAAATGATTAAAAAAAAACTTAAAAAATAATATCACAAGCTCCAACAAAAATCAAGCGAATAGATATATCAATCAATGTAGTAGGCAGTACTTCTAAAATTTCAACTATCCAAATCCCAAACATAGTCCAAACCAATGATTAATTAGATTAATATGATTTATTATGTGTTAATACATATGTGCATCTCTAACTAAGCATATATATAAATCATACAACATTAGAAAATAAAAATAGTGTAGCATCTCATATACATGGTAATACAATAAATGAAAGAGCATACATGTTCAAATGAACATAAACATCCATAATGCTAAAACATGAGCTAAGCATGATATAAACATTATAATAAATAAAGCATCATATATATCAAAAGAATAATAGTCCATATACATAGGCCTTTAAATACCAAATATGAATGTTAATTTATCTCACAATACTATCATATACATCAATAATATATACATATCATGGTGTCAAAAATATAAATATATGCTAAAGAGTTATCACAAATTAACTCTGAATCTATGTATATATAGGCCCTATAGTAGGAGGTGGCCTTAGTGGCCCTAGTTTTCTTAGTGGCATAGGTGTTCATGGTTGTTGCATAAACTAACCTAAGGTTGTTTTACCTATAGACACCTAAAACTAGCCACAACTAGACTTTGACCAAAATTCAGACCAATTCCTACTAACCATTGCAAATTAAGCCTAAGAATCATTGAACATCCCAAATTTACTTTTACATCATTCATCAAATCTTAGAATCATGTGGAATCATCCCTAATTGGGTTATTCTATTGTATGCAACATAAACCTCCCACAAATTCATTCTTAATCACTTTATAGTATCATAACAGTCAATTTGGCCTATGGACCTATTAAGTGGGGCACTTGCACACTTAAGTCAAATATTGAAAATGATAAAAGGATAATCATAATTAATTAACAATATAAACCAAATTAAATGCCTATTTGAATTATCCATTTGAAATTAATGAATATCTAAAAAGGGAAATTCAAAATTTCAAAATATCCTAGTCTTTCATCATTGCCTTTATGAGTTATCAAGCTCTTTGAAAATATCCTAAAATATTTATTTTGGAGAGCCATGCCTAGTAATTATAAATCATAATTACTTGACAACTATTAACTCTATTAAATGTATATTTGACTCACCTGGGTTAGGTTTGAACCCATTCCAAGCCTTAACTCCACCTTAACTCACCTTGGCTGAGAGTTAAATCCTTAAGCTATAAATGCAATGCCATGCCTCTTCACTTTTTAAGTTCTCATAAGCCAAAGTTATAAAGCAAATTTGGAGAGAGACATAAGTTATTTTGTTACAAGTAGTGTTATATTTACAAATTTTTGAGATAAAGCAACATCAAGCCACATCAAAGCCATATGGTGCCAAATATAAAAGGATCCAACAAGCTTCATTTTTCAAAGACTTCTTGATGGACAAGCTGAGCAAGCCACTCAAAAAAGCATTTTAAGCTCCCAAGAAAGGTAAAGGATTTGTGTCTTTTATATTTTAGTTATGCTTTCATTTGTTTTTTATTATTAAACTCTCCCTAAGTTCTAGGCTTAGAGTGTAAGTGTTAGTGTGTTTTAATTTGAGTTTTTGTTACTTGAAATAACACTATACTAACATCCTCTCTTCTATTCCTATGATCACAAATGGCACACCTAGTGGGACATGTACCTTACGAAGTTTCTCCTAAAGCCTTTTAGAGCATTATACTAATGATTTTTATGTAAAAATTTGATTTTTATGATCAAATAGGTGAAAATTGAAGGCTAAGGGATGTTTTTAATAATAATCACAAAGTTTTCCTATGTAGTCATGGTTTTTCTCTCTAGGGTCGTGATATTGTGGAAATATCACAACTCACATATTCATGGTTTTATCTCTATTTTTGCATTTTTACATTTAATTATGACTGTTTTGCTAATTATTTGCTACCTATAGGAGAATATGTGATATTTCAATATCATGACTTTGATAGTCATGATATCACAATATCGATACTTCAAAGTTGCAATCTTGCCAAATAATCAGTGATATTGCATCCTGACTACTAGTGGTTAGGCTAATCATTTCAAGTCAAGTTATAATATCATAACTCTTAGAGTAGTGATGTTTCCCTATTATTAGTGATTTCTCCACTAGAGTAGTGATATTTCATTTTATACTATATTTTCTTGTAAGTTATATTATTGCATTGAAAGTTACAATTTTACAAAGTTGTGGTTTTTCTCTATGTTCTATGGTTTTGCACTATGTAAACCCAAGAGAAAGATTTGGGAAGTTATTTGTTTATTCATGAAGTGATTCTAAGTAAAAGTAACCTATAACATGTTTTTTAGGACCCAAAAGCCATAAGGAGACATTTAAAACACTTTTCACTTGCAAATTTAACATTTCAAATTGGTGTTTGAATAGTCTTTTTTACATCATTTTTTGCTTTATCAAAGTTTTTAATAAAAAATTTCCAAGGGTATTAAACTTCACAACACATCTCATTTTATTACATTAAAAAGAACATTAAACACTTATTCACATGCTCTTGAGAGTGTTCATTTTATGCTTCTATTTGTTAAAACTTATTTCTCTTATCAAAACCATTGATGTGTGTATGCTCTCCCCCTATTCCCTTTAGGGAAATCAGGTGACCAAAAGTGATAATTCATTACCTTAGTCACTTTATTCCAAATTCATGAAAATAACATAATTATGGCCCTCCCCAAATCCATATGGTTTGGGTGATTTAAACATGGCCCTAAAGTCTTTTCACTTATCTTTCATTTTTATTCATTTTGTCTTGTGAGTGGGAGTTCATCACCTCCTCACAAGTTCTTTAGATAAATATTAACCTAAAATTCATCTCCCAACATCATTTTAACACCACTCCATAGTGGGGTATATAAATTTATTTTTAATTATTTGGATTCTTGTTTGAGTAGTTAAATAAGCTTTTTTAGTAAGAAACTACCTCATATTGTAGGGGCAACTCAGACATCACACTACATTGAGAAAGTGATGGATGTAGTGGTTGTGAAAAGAACAAGACATTTTCACAACAAGTCAATTTATTCATATCCAAATTATGTAAGCATCTCTTGTGTTATACACATTGGGGAACATCTAGAAATGCACAAAAATTGATAGATTAAAACAACCCCACTTGTCATGGATATATTGTTAATGCAAAGTGAGTAGCCCTAAGTTTCATGCTACATTAAAAACTCTTGAGAGAATATGGGGCCTAAAAACTCTACTATTCATGCACTTTTATTTTTGGATTAACACTTAAAATCTTCCAAAGAGTGAGTATATTGATAGAATTTGACAGTATTATGCAACTTTGTCAGTTTTAGGATATAGGACATTACACTTAGGTATTGGTGTCATTTTATCCTTTTCTTGCATGGTTTTTAAATCTAAGCTATTGGTTTTTTATACCATGTCAAAATTAATCTTGTTTATACATTAATCCATTATTTTAGGAAGTGTCACATCACCCATTTGACACCATATCTTTGCCTTAATACTTTGACAAATCTTGTTTGTATGTGTGTCACTTGATTAGAAAGTGTAACATTATGTTGCCCAAATCATTTCAAGTTTTACGACTTGGAGTCTTTAAACAACCCATTTATTGTATCTTTAGAGTATATTAACATCATTACATTACTTGAATCATTTCATAGACTTATTTTCCTTGTGTCCAAATTCCATCTTTTGAAACCAACCCACATGTACCTTTTTGATCTGTATCTTGTGTCGTTATGCCAATCAATTTTGTCTAGCTTGTTATTTGTTTAAATAATCCTAGTTTCCTAAGTTGATTTTTTAATAAACCTTGACAAGTTCAAATCCAAACATTTATTGATCTCTAACTATGCCTTGTGTAATTTTAGCCTATACATCGATCTTTCTCTTTTGGGTTGTGTAACTTAGGTTAATTCTTTACCCAATTTGAAAATTTTTGTTTGTGCTTTTATTTGGGATAAACAGCCTATCTTTGTATGCCTTTTATTTCATGCCTCATACAAATTAACCAAGTTCATGTTTTAAGTTTAATGCCTAGCCCATGCCAAAGTATTTTAGATTTGTTATATTAAAATCTCACCTTGTTTTAAGTCTATCTTTTGTGCCTTGTCTTACCAAAAGACCTATCATATGCCTATTTTGATCTTATATTTTGTGTTGTGTTTGGAAAAAAGACCTAAAAACTTTTATTTTATTAGATTAGACTTGTTTAGACCACTTTGAACCTATAGTTTGGCATTCCAATTTTTATTTCATCCACTTGACCTTTTGTGTGAGGTATTTAATGTTAAACATTTGATGTTAGACTATTTTATACCAAGTTTTAGCATAGACACTTTTGGAGATACAACTCCATTATTTTGACCAAGTTAGACTAGGTTCAAACCATTTGTCCTTTATACATTATTTTTAAGAGTTTTTAGAACTCTAGGCCCTTTGTTGTGAAAAATTCACCATTGATTTGAATATATCTCACTATACTCGTAGTGGAGCCATGTATAATCTAGGATATGGTAATGTGGTCATGCAATATGACTTTATTCAATACCCTATGGTGATGATGTAGTTTGTGAGATGGATACCTATCTACCTTAAAACACTCAATCCAAAGAACAAATCCAAGATCCTTTAGCTCACTATTTGGTCAACACACCTCCATATTTAGAGTAGGACCAAGATCAAATAGCACAATACCTAACTAGCATGCCAATGGTTGAGGACCAAGTTCAACAACAACTATACTACATTATGATGACATCAACATATGATCCCTATTTTTTTGAATGTCACTTTCTTTTAAATAAGGATAAATTTTTAATCAAAGCCATGGAGATAAGGACCAAGTTTCCATTAGACTTCCCCCAAAAAAAATTTCCAAGTCTAATTAGAGTGCCTCATAATATGCCTTATAATCAAACAAATGATCAAGCCTCTTTTAGAAATCCTCAATCTCTAATGTCGATGACATATCAAGATCTACGTATGCTTGTCATAGGAAATGGTCTCATGGAGGACCACTTCATATAGATGTAGATAGCATACTATACCTATTTAAACTTAGTGCATAATTTCAATAACATGACCATGTCAAATGCTTCACTTATCAAGCTAGCTCCTTCAATAGGAGTTTTAATCAAATTAATTAGATAAGACAATTTAAGTATATACCCATTTGCACAAAGTAATTTAGTTGGAAACTTGTTTAATGCCTCATCTATTGAAATAGTGTCTACTACTTCTACACATATGAATGAGCCAAACATAATGGATAACATGTAAATATCATCCAATCCAGACTAAAGTATTGTAACTATAAAAATAACTAGTCCACAACAAAGTGTGCCTTTATTTAACACCATGAGTGGTTCATAAATGCAATGGGTAGGAACTTCTACCTCTCAACCATAATAAACTACCCCTAATCCTCAACTAATTGCTTCATCGAGCATGCAACTGCAAAGATTAAGTATTCAATCAATAACCAATGCCTTACCTCAACAAAATGTGATGAATGTTACTCCACCATAATAGGTGAGGACTAAGATTCCATAATAATAGACATAATCCAATATACCCATGCAGCAAAGGTAGAGCATTCTTCTACATCAACAAGGGGCAGTTTATGTTCTACCTCATCAGGTAGTGAGTAGTATACCTCTTTAGTCACAAACCAACATGCCTTAAAAAATGATGTTTAATTAATAACATAAATCTATTGGTTAGCAATAAATTCCAAACCTTCAACAAGCATCAACTTCCCAATAAAGATTTATGAAATCATGAGGTTCTTCTATCCCACAAGTGCCAATTAGGCAATAATTGCCTTTTTTTCCCAATCTGCCACAAATCCAATAATAAGGCCTTACTTCACAACAAGTTCCTCTTATTTAGCTAGATATGAATAGTTAGTAGTAAGTCCACCCTCAACCATGGTAGGCATAGACTTCACCCAGAGCCATATCCTTTCATCTCAACCACAATTCCCCTAAAACTAGGCCTATATACCAAACCCAAACTAGAATATTGCACCATAATGCGTGTAATTCCAACAATCACATCATAATATGTGTATGCATATTCTTGGTCAATTCCCTGTTCAAACCAACCTTTCATATAAAACCATGCCTCCACTATACCCTAGTCAAAGTAATCCACTTTTGACCACCCAACCTCTGCCTCAGGCCAATGTTCCCTCTAATTTCCTAGCATAATAACTACAATAGATGAAGGATGAAATTGCCATAATCCAAGCTAATAAATAGACCAAAAAGTTTAATTTAGATGATGTGTGTTCCTACCCATTGAACATGGATTATTTACAAATACCATTTCCTCTAGGGCACAAACCAATAACATTTTACAAATACAAGGGTAAAAGAGACCCAAAGGTCCATTTAATAGAATTATTTGTTGTTTACTAGCCAGTGACTTATAGTGTCATATACCTCCTACTTTTATTTCCTCAGAGTCTAGCAAGACAAACTTTAGAGTGGTTCTTGAAATTGTCGATGAACTTAGTATCTAATTTTGATGACCTTTAAAACAAGTTTGTACATCACTTCTCCTATAATCTCAAACATGAGATTTCATTAGTAGATTTGGCTCAATTGAAACACATGGCTAGTGAAATTTTGTGCAAGCTACCTATAGTGATGGAGAGTGTTTTCTAGTCATTTCACTCACAATCTACTAGATAAAAAATTAGCTATGATGTTTACCAAGAATCAGCACATCGAGATATCTTACCATCTAAAACTATTGTGTGCACATACCTTAAAGTAAATCTTTAACAAAGGTTTACTTATCAAAAAGTTTGTTATTAACAAAGGGATTCTCAAGTTTACCTCATCAAACCAAAACCAAGGAAATGGCCAAAATCAGAATCACAACCAAGCCCAAACACAAGCATTAGCATCATCCTAAGCCAATAATTATGAAAAATCCAAGTAGTTTAACCATAACAAGAATGTTTTTGGTAATAGAGTAACCAAGTCATAATACGTCCAAATAATACAAACACTATCTTCTTAGCTTATGCTACATATGCAAATTACTCCTCACCAATAACCTATTTATCAAGTATAACCTTCATAATAGCCTAAACCAATGTAATAAATATAGAAAGCTTTGCCTTTACAAACCCCTCCTCCTCCAACGAGAACTATGCCTACTCATCACATTTTTAGTGACCTTGAAGAGCCTATCAAATCTATGTTTTGTAAACTAACTACCACTAATCTGATTAGTTGGCCCATTTTGAAGCACTATCTTGAGGTAATTTCTTATCCATACTGGTATGACAATATGAACTATATGTACCATTGATTTCATGGACATAATTTGTACCATTGTGTACAAATCAAGCACCTCATTCAAAATATATTGGAAAATGGGGAGATAAGATTGGATAATGGAACTTCTACATCCAATCAAAACTTGGGTATTTACCAAAACCCCTTTCCAAAACATAAAAACCAATAGCAATGACAATAAAATCTAGAATAGTAGCAACAAAAATAACAATAGCTAAGCTAATAACATCAATACCAGCAACAATAAAACTAATGTCAACCAAATAGATGGAACCAAGGCAATGATGATGTCAACAACCAACAGACTTACCATGTAGTTGCACATGACTACAAAAAGGTTGTAGGCCATATTGTGGGTAGTCACATTTCTACCATCTCCATCAATCCAAGACCAAGTATTAACCAAAAAGACTATTGTTAATCAATTATAACCAACTAACCTATGTCAATGATACTTCCTTAACCTAAGACCAGATATAGGTGTATCAATAAGGAATATTAATTTTGTACCTTATACTAATAACTTATCATTGTCTCATGACTGCATACAGGTACACTAGTAATCAATACTTATACTCTCTAGTCCCCCTCAACCATCATTTGATAATAAAAATGGTCTTGTGTCTAATATTGATTATTCAATCACAACTCAATGGTCAAGGATTACCATCCTAGGCCCATAGCCATCTGCCACTACACCCATCCAACCCACTATTCTGGATAGAAACAAGCCATTTACTATTATACAGGATAAGACATTTGATATTGTGGAACAACTATAGAATATGCCTACACAAATTTCAATTTCATATTTGTTTCATACATCTACCATCTATAAGAATATCTTGACAGAGTTCCTTGGCTAATCACACTTTCCCAATGACATAAGCCCAGAAAAAATCCAAGCTTTGGTTAGACACCTAGCCCCAAGACATCAGTTATCCTTTGACCAAAGTGATATGTCATCCCTTATCCCTATTCATAACAATCCATTACACATCAAATTTGTCATCATATTACACAAAGTGAAGCATGTCCTCATAGACAATAGATTGGACATAAATATTATTTCTCTAAATATCATCAAGCATCTCAAATATACAACAACTGATCTCTAGTGAGAAAAGATCATGATCAAAGTGTATGACAATGAAGATAATGAATCACATAGCACCATCATCTTGTTAGTTATCATTTGGCCTTTGACCCATGATATATTATACCATGTGTTAGACCTTGATTTGTAATAAAATTTACTATTGGGTAGACCTTAAATACATTAAATTCATTCAATCCCTCCAACATTACATTAGTGTCTCAAGTTCTCTTATTGTGGCATAGAGGCCACCATTCATGAAGATTTGCATCACTACAAACATTGTAAACATTCGTAGGTTGAGTATGAAAGCTATATCTACCATTTTGGCTTAAATATGGTGCCCAAGAAGGACAAGGGAAAATAAATACTTGTTGATTTACCAGAGGCCAATTACATCGATCCTGATACCCTTGATTCATCTTCCCGCATGCCACCTCTTGAAATGTCCCATCATTTTACCACCATATACAATGTCCCAAGTGAATATTTGACCCATGATACATTCCACATTACCAAGCTTCCACATAACCCCATGTCCTATGAAATACCTAAATTTAAGCCACCTTTCATAGAATGGAAATGAAAGGGAAAAGGCAAATTACATATTCTAGCACCTACCATTTTCACACCAACCACTAGATAAGAGTAGGGCCCTCTTGAAAATTATTAATCCTAGTTATACAATGACAAATTGGTTGACTATTATAAAAATTCCAAGTATCATATTCCTAATAGGATCATGGAGAAACATGCCTATGAAGGAGGAGGCCTTGGGCCAAATTAGCAAGGCACACTTGAGATAATTTTTGCCACTCGATATAAAGGAAAATATGGTCTCATATTTAAACCACCTCAAGGTAACTCCACATATCTTATTCATGTTCCAACACCAATGACTAGTGACATTGATTTTGATAGCAAAGCAAAGTTTGATCATAGTGTTAGAGGTCTAAATTACACCCTAGCTAAGAATAGGATTATTCAGGTTCTCTACCCAAACATAGTCCAATATGGGAATGACCCTAGGATGTGGGTCACCTAATCTTGGGTCAGGCCTCTAGGATTTTTAATGAGGCTAGCTCCTATGATGTATCATTTATCTCCTTTCCACTAAAACCTACTAATTATTGGGGGAAAGGGAGAGAGAGAGTAAAGGGGAAACCTAAGCTAATTTTGGAGATATACCTAAACTGATTGTTCATCCACTCTACTTGAATCTTTAAAAACACTAATGGGGAAAGTAAAGGGTTGCATCTACAACTCCAAATGTATGTTATACATCATTATTTCATGTAGAGGTTCACCAAGTGATCAAAACCTAAGGGAAGTGTCGGAGAGGCCTGATTTAAGGCATTAACTAGTTAAATTATCCACATGCTAGCTTTAATCAAATGACATTAAACACTAAACATGACCTACATAAAAAGATAACTAGTAACTAGGTGAGATCAAGACATGACAAGGGAGATATTTCTACCACATATTCAAATAAAACTGACATGAATGCATTATACCATACCAATTAAATCTAAAACATCATGATATTCATCTTAAGAGGTTACAATTCTTAATCTTGGTAGAGTCTAGTCATGCCCTAGAGAGGGATCCTTTACAAGGCTAAGAAGACTATATATATATATATATATATATATATATAGTAGAATGGGAATGAGAGAGATAGGGAACAGTGTGTAAAAATCAATAAATGGGGTGCAATTACCTTGATGGAGTCCCAACCACATTTCTTGAATTCTCCACCATATTTTGATCAAATCAGGATATAATCCATCATAAACAGATCAACCTCTATTTGTCCCAATATCCCCCTAAGATATTTCATTGGTTGAGATATATGTTATATGAAAATAATGTTCTTAGGATTATGAGTCATGCTCTTGCTAAGAAAGAACAATCTTTTAGGTTCCAAGAATTCATTAAATGTTCCAACTGCAATTTTCAACCACTAGATCTATATTTTGGGACTCTATGCCACCCTATTTTTGGCTTGCTTATAAAAATAAGATCTCCATATGCATGGATCTAACTAAACCATGACTATGTCTACTTTTAGTGACTAAATGTTCCTACTAAATTGTAGATGATATGACTATCATATTTATGCTTTGGCATGCTCTTCACTACAATCCCTAAACACATATCTACTATGGATGAAAACCAATCCCATTTATTAGTTTTCACATATAGCTATAATATTTATATCAATGTATCTACATTGCTTGAGTAGCCTAGTAGCCCACCTTTGATATTATTTAGACCTAAAAGACCTATTTTATCTTTGTAGAGCTTTAATGGCAATGTTTGATCCTATAATATCTACTTTGGTTCAACTTGGATCATATTATAACTTCCAATCAAAGTCTTTGAGCTTTTGACCTTTAATTTTAGACATTGATCTTGATCTAGGCCTTTAAGACTATATCACCTTTGACCTTCATCATTGACCATTGATCTTAATTTGGGCATCTCATATTATGACAACTATCAGCTTCACATTTGTTCCTCAAGATCTTATTGACTCTTTTGACCCATTACACACTATCGATCTTGATCTATATGAATGGATGTAAGTTGTATATCTTCTATCAATTTAATGTAGTTGAGACACTTGTCACCCATGCATTTGTCTTTAATATTCATTAACCTTTTGACCCATCACTCATCATTTATCTTCTTTATATGATGGATCATGCACCATAGATCTATTTGGGCCTACTAACATTGTCAGTTGCCCATGTGTCATTGGATCTTCTACAAGCTCATGAGATCATGTCACTTGGTAGCCCCACATTCACACTAACCTTTTAACTTGATGCTCACCATTGATCTTCTTTATATGATCAAATATACTTTATTGGATATTTAAGACCCACTAACATCTATCAGATTGTCACTCCTCATTATATTTGATCTCATCTCTCAATATCTTGACACTTTTCAAATATGCATTTAACTTGAGAACATTTAAATTTAAATGGCTACTTTTTAAATCTTGAACTTGACATCTGTGTGTCATCCCAGACTACTAGTTCAACTTTAAACACTTGTAACTTGAGATAACAAGCTCATCACATTATGAAATCTATAAAACATGACCCTGGGACTAATATCATCATGTCCATGCATTATTTTGGTTTTGATAAACTCTTTAAGTTTAATTATTAAATGCATGACCATCTTACTCTATTTGTTCCTACATGATGTGCATATGATAGTCTAGCTATCTAAGGTCACCAGATTCACACTTTAAGCCTACTTAAAGTGTTTTAAAATATTGTAAATGTCATGAAGTCTCCTTGCATCCCATATTCTCCTTCTACTTCTAGATCATTCTTCACCCAAGACTCTACTCAACTTCTCCCTATAGATCTAGGCAAACCTTTATATATGGGCCAAATTTTGCCAACATTTTTGGTGACTCAACTAGGAAGCATGCCTATTATGCTTGAGAACCTAGATCATTTACCTTGACTAGCCATTAATTATGGAGTCTCCTCTTTGGTTCAACATATTGACCTAAAGCTAATATTGGATTCCAACCCCTAGATAGCTCCTCTTGAAACAAATAAAAGACCAAAATAAACAAAACAAAATAAAGTGCCCAATGCACTTATTGAAGGGAGGCACATAACAGAAAGGAAACTAATCTAACAAATCAAGGAACACTAACCTAATGTGATAAGACAACACTTGGAGAAAATAATAAAATAACTAATTATGTACAAGGAACCTAACTAACTAAGACAAAGCATGATACACCTAGATCAAAAGGGAAATTCATAAACTCACTTAGTCTAAGAGATGGTACAAGTTGCAAAGTAGAATGTTTATTGGACATGACCCTTGAATAAGCACTCTTATTACCTACCAACTCTCTTAGCATCTCTTGGACTGAGTCATCAATATAAAACCAATCACCAACAAAGAAAAACTAATCTTGTTCTTCAAGATCCTTCTCATAGTGCTTATCAGCTACAATCTCTGTAAGTGACACCTTATCTAAGCATTGTCATTGAGTCCTTTTAGCACCTTAAGTGACCTTTTTCTCCTTAATATCAATTTCAAACTTGTCAATATCTTCAAAGAGTTTTGAATAGTTAACCTCATCTACATCATGGCCTTTAATGAGTGCTTCTAGATCAAACTGCTCATGAACATGTTCTCTAATGGGCAATATATATTTTCAAATTCCCTCAACCCCTTGTAGAGATTCAATATACATATGCCAATCATCCTTTTATTTTTCAATTTTATTAACTTGAATAGGATCAATTTTAAGGGTATCTTGATCCTTTTTAATAAGAGATGTCTCAAACTCATCCATGACTTCGATTTGTAACAATCCCTCATGGAGTTCTTCCACATCAAGACCAGCCTTCTCATTTTTCCTTGTCATTCCTAGAGTAGCACAACCTTCCTAAAGCTCCAAAACATTAATGGAATCCTTAGATGAAGATTCAACCTATTGTCCTATCTCATCATCCAAATCTACCATCTTAAGTTATTCAATCTCACTCATGAAATCATGGTATAGCTAATACCAATGGTCTTCTTCTTTAGGAATGCTCTCTATCTCAGCAACAGTTTTATGTGAGTTATCTTCATGGTTACCTTCCAAAGAAATATGAGATTGTACTTGATCTATATTAGCTACTATAAGATCTTGAGAAAAATCTTGATTTTGGACAGCAAATATGTGATTAAGAGGTTCTTGAGAAAGAACCTCTTGATGCACATTTGAAACTTCTTCCTGTTGGATATCATCTCCAACTTGCACTTGTTCCTAAAACTCATCTTTTTTGGAATTATTAAAGACTAAAACATGCTTGTTCTTTCCAAGTGGTGTTCCAATAATTATTTACACTTCTTGATCATTGAAGTCGTCATTAATTTCTTCTTCTTAGTTGCATCTTCTTGATCTGCCTCACAAAGGAGAGGCTTTTTATCTAGGATAGGCACATTAGATCCCTTAAATTACTCAATAATAAGAGAAATTTTCATATAATTAACCATAGATACCTAATTTTTATCATGAAGATGCTCTCTTAGATCACATTCACCTCCTCTTTTTGTTGTATTGCTTCTTGGATGGATTTTCATGAAGGAAAGGACTTATGTTCCTATGGAGATGGAAGTAGAGGTTGAATCATCTCTTGTTTGACTTCCATAATCACCACTTTATCCTTTTTATACATATCTCTTTAGATGGATTCAAAGAGGTAAAGGACTTAGATTCTTGAGGATGGAGGGGTGGGGATTGAGCAACTTTGGGTTTTCTTAACTATATGATTTGGTTCCAAGATGGAAATTTGGGCTCATGGTTCTCTTTCATAGTGTACATTAAGGCTAGAGGAATGAAAGGAGGTATGTGTAGTTGAGGTGATGTTGCTTTTGTAGCTACCAATGTTTGGTTCAAATTTTTGTCTATAGCCTTAATTTTCCTAGCAAGGGAGGCTTCAAAATTAGACCTTAATTGCTCATGATATATGACTTTTTCAACATAAACCTGCCTTTCCTCATGGACTCTCCCTTGGATAGATTTATATGAGGGGAAGGCTGAAAGGAGTTGGGGGGAACTATGAAGACCTTGAAACTCATTTGATGAGGGATTATGAGTGGTTATGGGAATCTCAACATAAGGCTGACATGGATTGAATGAGGGAAGGTATGGTGGGTGATGGGGTGTTTGATGTTCTTCATAGGCACCCAACTTATTCTCAATCTTGGAGATGAGTCCCTTTATTTCAAGCATGTCACCATTATTTCTAGGATAACCTATCCTAATGAAAGACATCCACTCCTCCTTTTCTTGATTTACTAAAATATTAACTCCTTTAATGACATATTTTGGGATCCTTTACCCATACCCCTTTAACATGTCAATGTTTATCATATTTTTTTCTTGTTCCAATAGATATTTTTTAAGGCTATATATAGAATGGCTTGGGGTATGAGTAGGTTTTTTATGAATGTCATGCATCTACCATAACTAATCATGAGGGTTATCATAGGATTGGTATGAGTCATTATAGTATTGTCAAGGCTCTATATATGGTTGATAGTGCTCATCATAAGGCTAATAGAGATCATGGTAGGGATGATAAGAATGATTATATTGTTGATAGGGGTTATAATAAGGCTATAAGATTCATTTTTTTGATGATATTACTCACCAACCTGATTAGGATAGAATTCTACTCCAAATCCATCCATAGAGACTCAAGAAAGAAACAAGATAAAGATAACACTTTCTTGAAGCCTTACCTGGACTATTGTAACTAGTTGAAAGATTAGAGTCACCATTGATGTTTGCACACATACCTCTAAAGGCTAATTAAATGAAGATAACACCAAAAATATTCACTTAGTGCATAATAAAACTTGTCCCATCAGGCATGTCAGAACTATTGGAGGTCTAGATTGCATCCTAATTGAGTAAAGGATTATTCAAGTCCTCTACCCAAACCTAGTCCAACATGGGAATGACCCTAGGCTATGGGTCACCTAATCTTGGGTCAGACCTATAGGATTTTTAATGAGGATATCTCCTTTGATGCATCATTTATCTCATTTTCACTAGAACCTACTAATTACTAGGGGAAAAGGGAGAGAGAGAGAGAGAGAGAGAGAGAGAGAGAGAGAGAGAGAGAGAGAGAGAGAGAGAGAGAGAGAGAGAGAGAGAGAGAGAGAGAGAGAGAGAGAGACTGAATGGTAAACCTAAGATAATGTCATTGACACACCTAAAATGATTATTCATCTACTCTAAACACTAATGGGACAAATAAATGACTGCATATACAACTCCAAATGTCTGTTATGCATCAGTATTTCATGCAGAGGTTCACCAAGTGATTGAAACCTAAGGGAAGTGATGGAGGGGCCTAATTCAAGGCACTAACCAGTCAAAGTATCCACATGCTAGCTTCAATAAAATGACATTAAACACTAAACGTGACCTATATAATAAGATTAGTAGCTAGGTGAAATCAGGTCTTGAAAAGGGAGATATTTCTACCACATATGAAAATCAAACTAATATGAACACACTATACCAAAAAAATGAAATATGAAATAGTCTTTTATTCATCTCAAGAGGTTACAAAGACCAATCTTGGTAGAGTCTAGTCATGCCTTATAGAGGGCTCCTTTACAAGGCTTAGAAACCTGTATATATAGTAGAATGGGAATGAGAGAGATGGGGGAAAGTGTGCAAAAATAAATAAATGGGATCCAATTACCTTGATGGAGTCCCAACCACCTTTGTTGAATTTTCCACCATAATTTGATCAAATCAAGATGTAATCCATCATAAACAGATCAACCTCTATTTTTCCCAATAGCCCCTTGATCTCTTTCATTGGTTGAGAGATATGCTATATGAAAATAATGTTCTTAAGATGATGAGTCATGCTCTTTCTAAGAAAGAACAATATTTCAAGTTTTGAAGATGTATTTAATGTTCCAACTATAATTTTCAACCACCAGACCTCCATTCTAGGACTCTACACCACCCTCTTTTTAGCTTGATTATAAGGACAAGATCTCTATATCTATGGATCTAACTGAACCATGACTATGTATGCTTTAGGTGGTTGAATGTTATTGCTATATTTTAGATGATATGGCTATCATATTTATGTCTTGGTGTGATCTTCACTGCAATACCTAAACACATATCTACTATAGATGAAAACCAATCCCATTTATCGGTTTTCACATATAGCTATAATATTGATATGGGTGTATCTACATTACTTGAGCAACCTAGTAGCCCACCTTTGATCTTATTTAGACCCAAAAGACCTATTTTACCTCTATAGAGCTTTAATGGTGACGTTTGATCCTATAATATCCACTTTGGTTTAACTTGGATCATATTTTGACTTCTAGTCAAAGTCCCTTAGATTTCAACCTTTAATTTTAGCCATTGATCTTGATTTGGGCCTCTAGTTCTATATCACCTTTGACCTTCATCATTGACCATCGATCTTGATCTGGGTATCTCATACTATGCTAATTATCATCTTTGCATTCATTCCTCAGGATCCTATTGACTCTTTTGACCCATCACACACTATTGATCTTAATCTATATGAATAGATGCAAGCCATAGATCTTTTTTCAATTTAAACTGGTTGAGACACTTATCACTCACACATTTATCTTCAAGATTCACTAAACTTTTTACCCATCCCTCACCATTGATATTTTTTATATGATGGATCATGCACCATAGATCTATTTGGGCCCACTAAAATTGTTAGTCACCTACACACCATTAGATATTATGCAAGCTCATGAGATCATTCCACTTGGTATCCCCACATTCATGTTAACATTTTGACTTGATGCTCATCATTGATCTACTTTGTATAATCAAATGCACTTTGTTGGATCTTTAGGGCCCACTGACATCTATCAAATCACTACTTGCCATTAGATTTGTTCTTATCTCTTAATATCTTTACACTTGTTAGATTTACATTCAATCTAGGAACATTTAAATTTAAGTGACTATTTTTTGAAGATTGAACTTGATGTCCATGCACCCATCTTAGACTATTGGTTTAACTTTAAATTATTTTAACTTGAGATAACAAGATCATCAAATTATGAAATTTACATAGCATGACCTTGGGACTAATATCATCATGTTCATGCATTATTTTGGTTTTGGTAGACTCCTCAAGTGTAATTATTAATTGCATGACCAGCTTACTCTACTCATTCATGCATGATGTGTATATGATGGTCTAATTATCTAAGGTCACCAAATTCACACTTTAAGCCTGATTAGATTGTTTCAAAAGATTTAAAATGTCATGAGGTCTTCATAAAGCCCATTTACTACTATTATTGGATCATTCTTCACCCAGGTCTCTACTTAGCTTCTCCCTCCAAATCTAGGTAAAGCTTTGTATGTGGGCCAAATTTGTCCAACACATAGCCATTATAAAGACCTGGCCAATACCAATATTTTTGAAACTAATGCCATTTATACCCTTATATTAATTATTCACTATAATCTTCATCCTCTATATCACCCTCAACTTATAGGCTAGGACCAACAAGAATCCACAGTGCATGTACATAGTTTGAGAATAATGAGACCTTTTACAATTTTATAAGCCTAAGAGAAAATGTCTAGTTAAGAGACCATAAACAAGGGTTCTCAATCAAATTGGATCTTGTATCCCATTTTGGAGAATGGGTGAATACCCTTAGACACAAATAATTAAATAAAACATAGAGGTCCTAAAGTGAAAACCTCTTCAAGGCACTTTTAGACCAAGGTAAAAGTAAAAATAAATACCAGTTTTTTGTTGAAAACTTATTTTAGGCACCATTAGATGGGGGCATTCAACCTTCCTCAAACATATCTCAAGAGACTCACCAATAATTAACTTGCCTCTAAGTCTAAATTTAGTTCTAATGAATAATATGCCTTTGACCAAATCATTCAATATTTTCCAACACTATTTGTCACATGGCCATACTTACCATTGGGAGATTTTGAATCATCTTGCCTAGGGGAACTTGAAGAGTTATTTTAAATATAGGACTCTGCCATTACAATTTAATTCAAATCTTTGCCAACCATTCTAGAAGATGTTTTAACTCATCTTATGGAGGACACTATAAAAGTAAACATCGGGAATCCAAAAGACCTAAAATGGATCAAATTAGATATGTCCTTCACTGAGGAGGAACATGACATCTTTACAACCATTTTGAGGGAACTTGTTGACATATTTACTTGAGCCTATTCTAACATGCCAGGTTTGGACCCTACCTTAGACGTACACCATCTTGTTTTACACCCTGATGCCAAACCTATAAAATAAAAATTATGCAAGATGCGTCTTTGCATTACTATAATAGTAAAGAAAGAGTTATAAAATATCTTGGAATTGAGATGTATTTGATTGATTGACTATTCAGAATGGATCTCAAATGTTGTGCTAGTTAGTAAAAATCTAGAAGGAATTAGAATTTGCATTGATTTCAGAGACATAAATAAGGCCTGCCCTAAGGATGACTTTCCTCTACCAAAAATTTACATGATTTTTAATTCCATAGATAGTTATGAAATGCTTTCACTGATGGATGGATTTTCAAAATATAACTAGATCTGGATTACACTATAAGACTAGCATATAACAGTGTTCACCACTCTATGGGGAACATTCTATTATCAAGTTATTCCATTTGGTCTCAAAAACATTAGGGATACATACCAAAGATCTATGAACATCATATTTCATGATATGATGCATGACATTGTTGAAGACTATAGTGATGAAATATTGGGAAAATCAAAGACTAGGGTAGATCATCCAACAACATTATGATGAATATTTGAAAGACTACATGAATACAAGGTCAGACTCAATCCTAAGAAGTGTGTTTTTAAAATTACTTCAATAAAATTACTTAGCTTCATTGTGTCTTGTAAAGGAATTGAAGTCAATCCATCCAAAGTACAAGTCATTACTAATATGCCTCCTCCATCCAATGTAAAGTAGATCTATAGTTTATAGGACAAGATCCAATCTATCAAATGCTTCATTTATCATTTGGTAAAAAATATCACCCATTTACAAACTAAATAAGGGTGTCATGTTTTATTGGAATGACAACTATTAGAAAGCCTTCTAGTACCTCAAAGACTATCTTACCAATCCACCTATTTTGTTACCACCAATGCCAGGAATGCCATTCTTACTATATCTATCTATAACCAATAAAGCCTTGGGGGAATTTATAGATCAACATGACAATAATGGAAAATAACATGTTGTGTACTATCTAAGCCATATATTAGTCATGTATGAGCACAATTATACACCCATTGAAAAAGATTATTTAACTATGGTCTTTGCAGCTTAAAAACTACAACATTACATGTTAAAAAACAAAATCATGGTCATTTCAAAAGTAGATCCACTCAAGTATCTACTCTCCAAAATAGATTTACAAAGCCACAAGGACAAATGGATCATGTTTCTAAGTGAGTTTGAGATTGAATATGTCAACTAGAAGATCATCAAGGAATCATTACTTGTAGACTAGCTTGTTGAAGTACCCTTTGTAGATACAAAACCACGCACATTCCAATTCCTAGATGAGACCATTATGACCATATTTGGAACACCCCCTGAGGAGAAGTATTGGAAGCTATATTTTGATGGACTATTCATAGCACATGGATCAAAGGTAGGCCTTTTGTTTATTACACCACATGAAGATCTAATCCCTAAATCATTCTGAATTAGTTTTCCTTATACTAATAACATGGATGAATATAAATCACTTGTTTTAGGGCTTCATCAAGTAGTATAATGGAACATTTAGAATATTACATTTTATGGTGATTCTTAGTTAATCATCAATTAGGTTATAGACCACTTTCAGACCAAAGATGATAAGTTGGTACCATATAAGGCCATGATCAACACTCTCAAATATCATATTATCGATGCATAGTTTGAACACATACCAAGGGCCAGTAACAGAATAGAAAATGTCATAACCACCATTGGCTCTTTGATTCATCTTCTAGACAAGGCAAAATAATATCAAATCCTCATTTAACATCTTCTAATGCCAACTCATGAACCTTCAACTATCTCAATGATCTATAATATTATTGGTCCCAACTATGTATGGTATTTATACCTTTGCACAAACCTTCATGACCACATTATGTCACCAGACCTATCATGTAAACAAACCAAAGCCTTTACCCACCATGCTGCACATTATACCCTACTTGGACCAACCTTTTATCACTATAGCTTTGATCAGCTTTAATGGAACTCTACTTCATTATTTAACTTCAATAGAGTCAATATTAGCAATACATGAATTTCATGAAGGAGTATGTGGATCCCACACAAGTGGGGCCATTCTAACCAAAAATCTCCTACATGTTGGGTATTAATGGCCAACTATGGATGCATATGTAGATGTACATGTTAAAAAGTGCAATAAATGTCAACAGTATGCCAATCTAATTCATGCCCTAGCCAAGTCTCTAAAACCAATGCTTACACCATGGCCATTTGTTATGTGGGGCCTTTATCTCATTGGGAAGATAAACCTGACCTCGTCTAATGGCCATAAACACATCTTCACTACTATCAAATATTTCACTAAGTGGGTTAAAACTATACCCCTCACTTATGTGATTAGAAAATAAATTTCCAAATTCATATTTAACCATCTCATCTACTGTTATGGCATTCCATCTGACATTATAACTGATAATCATGGATTATTCAAAAATAATGATGTTAATTCGATGTATGTCAAGTATAAAATTACTTAACATTTTTCTACCACCTATTACCCACAAGGTAATGTCTAAACTAAAGAATCTAATAAAACTATTATCAACATCCTTAAAAATATTTTTAATGATGCTAGCCACAATTAGCACCTCCAAATATTCCTCACACTCTAGGAATAATGCACTAACTACTATACCCCAATAGGATTCACTCCATATTCCTCTTTTTATGGCACTGAGGCCATTATTCCCATTGAGGTTGAGTTACCCTTTTTGTACATCTCTTTGAATCATGTCTTAGATAATGAAGATTATTGATTTGTTCACCTGAAAGATCTAGATCTACTTAATGAGAAATGCATGGCCTTAGTCAATAATATTAAAGCATACCAAAATAGACTTTGTGGCCACTATAATCGATGGGTCATCCATAAAGAATTTGAGCTTGGTGATCTTGTCCTCAAATAAAACCAATAGAATACCATAACTGATAAGAAGAACAAGGGCAAGTTCAAACCAAACTGGATAGGCCCATTCATCATTATTGCAAACTATGGCACTGGAACATATAAGCTTGTTATGTTAGATGAGAATAAACTTGATGAGCTGATGAACATTATACACCTCAAGTGTTACTTCATTTGAAAGACCTAGTGTATTATTTATGAGGCCCAATTCCCTTGTGTTATAATATCAACATTATTCTTTACATCATATGCCCTATACTATTTTACCATGCCTTTCTTATTGACCAAGTTGGTTTAACCCTCCCTAACTAACCCTTTGACATTGGTTCTATTCAATTGATTCCATGGCCAATATTTAGCATGAAGATTTAGATCAAGTTTTAGTAGTTGATGTTAGAACACAACTATCTACTGAGAGAGGGTAAATTAGTAGATCATCTAAAATTATTCCTTTAAATACTTTTTAAAATAGATTAAAAACCATATGTAGATTAAATAAAATATGTAGATATCACACATGACACCATATGTATACATGGAAAATCCATTGGGAAAACCATGATGAGAATAGTTACTAGTTACACATTTAAGGGTATTGACCCTAAGGAGACACTAATCCCCTAACTGAGAACCAACTCAGCTTATCTGATGGCACCAACCAATCAAATCTCTATAGAGCTACAACTCCAATTTACAAAATAGATTCATAAATGAATCCATCTCTAACTCTCTATTACAAGTCTAATCTATAACTACTCATTCTATACACATTATTTTTGTGTTCCTTTCTTCTTCTATGCCCCTCTCTCTCTGTGTCTGTATATGTATCTATTTGACACACTTCATCTCTCTCTCTCTATAGCCTCTTCTTTTTCTCTCTACCTCTCTAGTTCTATGTCTCTATATTTTTTTTGACACAATCAATAGCTTTAGCTTTGACAATAGAAACCTATAACAGTATCCTAGATGTCATATATGCTTTTGATCTAGATTTTTAGTCTTTTTTGTATTCACATTTGGAATTTAACACATCATGCCAATTCTTGGACTCAACAAGTTTCTCGTATCTTGAAATCATGCTCCACTACCATGATTCTCTAGTTTTTGATATATTTAGCAAATCTCAGGTTTTAGTCTTGATGCACATGCCATTTTACATAACTTTAATCAATAACAACAATATATATCATTATCTTTGTTGATAATGCATCATTCTTGTAAGTTCTTCCACTTAAATGTTGAAATGATCATAAATTTAAATCTTGACCTTTGATCTTAACTTTGGCACCATGATCTGATGATCTATATTCAATTTACTCATCTTTAAAATGCATCCATTTGATCAATATTTGATAGGCTTATGCACTCTATTTGATCCATGTATGCTTCTAGACTTTAAATCATTAAGTTTAAAATTCATCTATTGTATCATTTGATATGAGCTCTCACGTGTTATTAGATCTTCAAACTAGCATGATATTTACTTCTATATTGACATTAAACATTGAGCTCTTTATCCCATCTCATTGGTTCCTGAGTCTTTGGAATGCTTATGCTTCATTGATCATCTCAAACTTGCTCAATATTTAACTTACCACTATGTTGATAAACCTCAAACACTTTATCCCATTGAGTCCACTCACTATGTTGGATCTCCTTTACATGATCACTTGTTCACCATTAGATCTTTTGATAAGATCGATATTTATCTCTTCTTCACTCTTGAGAATGTGGCACTTGGAAATAGTGTGTACCTTCTACACATTGTTACCAGTTCCCACTATTGATACACTTAGAAATCTTGTGTTTCTCATTGACCTTTTTAATTTAAATCACTCTATAGATTTTCTATGCAAGCTTTGTGATTATGACACTTGTCACTAGCACATTTACTCAGAGGTGCCTTTGACAAATTGACTTTGATACGCTTTATTGGATATTCAACATATGATTAATCACTAGTTGTTGATCAATTTAGGATAAATATTAAGTTTAAGACTTAGGAAATTTAAATTTTTGATCATTGCTTTGAGTCAGTAGTTGTTAAGTTGAAGGGGTCAATTTTACAACAATGACAAGGGCTTAAGATATGATTTAATTCATCAAGTCTTGGCTATACCTAATTAACATCAAAATATAAAATCCTATGATTCCATGACTTAAACCATTAGGTTTTAATTGAGAAACCCTATAATGTCTGAGAGCAAAGACAATTCAACTCTGGGCTCATCACCTTTCATCTGAACTTGTGGACCATATATCTAAAATGCTCATGAAAAACCCATAATAAATCATTTATCTATTTCCTTTATAAATATCCATTAATGGTATTTTTAAAATCATGACAATTTTTTAGGACCTTGTGTATATTTGACTAGGTATGGTGACCATTTCAATATGCCTAGAAGGCTAACTTTGCACCTACATAACTCGTGTTGTGCTTAGTCACATGACCTAAAATTTAGCACATAAGATCCTCTTACATAGGGGATTCCATCCTTATATTAATCTACTCTTGAAGTCTTCATATGTGTAAAATATGACATCATAAAAATTCCTACTCAACTTTATCTTGGCATCTATAAATTTGACTATGGGAAAACATTGTCAAAATGCCTAGGAGTCCTACTTTACTCATGCATATATTTCATCATGTTACATCATGTGACTTGAGATTTAGTGCATAAAAACTAGGCATAAAAATTAACAAACCCATATGATCATTTTATCCTGACACCTCTATGTGTGCAAATGTTAACCTCATTAATATGCTTACTTGGCTTACTTGAACCCTTTTGCAAATTTGGTTAAGTATAGAAACTAAGAGAATTTTGTCTAAGTATCCAAATTTGCATCCCAATATATTCAACTACACTTCATTACATGAATTTAAATATGGTGCATAACAATTAGTGACTAATATGATCACAACCATATGAACAACTCCCCCAGACTCATCCACATGTGATAATGGTGATGTAAGCAAACTGCCTACTCAGTTTTTTCTCTATAGACCCAAAATGTCTAGATGAACAAAATGAGGAACTATATGAATTACACTCATGCACATAAGCACTCCAATCATCCTTAACCTATAATAGGATTCCTTACACATCCTCAAATCACCATACTTAACCCTGAGCATCAATGACATCCATAATCTCCCTTTTGACATCAATGACATGTTCATAATGTCCCTTTCGACATCAATGGAAATCAAATTTCCATAAATAGATTCAGTATTCTAGATAGAGGCCATATCTTGGAGTATTATGATAGTGGTTTGGCAGTTGTATTCTTCATTTCTTATTCTATTTTATGCTAAGTATTCTTGATTATAATCAGCTTTGGGCAAATCAGTGTTTCACTATTGTGATATTAATTATAACAACCTATGGGAAAATTAATATCATTAACCTATACCATTATTTATTAATTACAAATACCTTTGGGTAAACTAATAATAACACCTATTTATCATGCCTTGAAGTACCACCTTGCCATGCCTATGCCATATTCTGCCATTTGCCTACTTTGCCTATTTTGTTTGAGATTTTGCTATGACCTAGTCAAATTCCTCTGATGTAAGGCATAACTATAATGAATTGAGGTCCCATCCTATTATAATGTAGGTAGAAATTGATTTACATTAAGGATATCTTAGTCACCCTTTGTAATGCTCTCAACATATTGTGAGCAACCTAAGCCACACTCTCACTATTTTGCAAGCAACTTTTAAGTTTGAACTTTCTCACCATTTTTCAATCTTGGACCATTTCATATCTCATCATTATCAATTGAGTTGATATGCTTTGAAAATTCCAAAAACATTGAAATGGTTCTATAAAATTCCAAAAATATTTATAAAATGACATAGAAAATCCAAAATCAATCACCTCATCAACCTTTTCTTCACCTTAAGGATTATGAGAACCCTTACTAATTCACAAGAAACCACTTGTGATTTAGTTTTCCCATCCTCACTGGGATAGCATCCCATGCACTCACCATTTTATGAGCCCATTTATATATTTATTATATAGCATTCATCATGTTTTCTTTCTATCATTTTCTTTTATCCCATTTCTTAAGAGAACTACATTTGTCCTAAAGTTTTTATTAGATCTTGCATCCATATAACTATGTAAGCAGCATCCACTTGCCTACATATTATTTTCTTTTATTAGACCTGTCCTAAAGTTTTTATTTTTCCATTTTATTTGTTTCATTATTTCCTATGGCCTGGGGGCAATGTTCATCATCTTGTTTTTTCTCTATTTGCTCTAATGTTGTGATTAACCATTGTTTATTTTTTATTCATTTCATTCTCCTTGTTTTTTTTAATTCTTTATTTTCTTGGTGTTTTTGTTTGTTTGTTTACTTGTTTTTCTATTTGTTTGATTTCTTGTTATGCCTTGATTCAATCTATGTGCATTCATTAGGTGATTCCTTTCACATTATCTTGAATCCATCCATATTCATAAGTCAACAATATTATCATAATGGTTTTATCATTGGTGCATTATTTTCCATTATTTATTAGATCACATATTAGTCCTTATGCATATTGTGGCTAATTTATCATGGTGTTCTATTATAATGCCTACCATCATGTGCTATAGCAAAAATTAGCTCAAGAAATCTACACAATAATGAGGCCATGATGATACTTTTTAGCACCTAAAAAATTCTTGATCTACCTAAATCATTCCCCACATATAGAGTAATTAAATCATGAAATAATTTTAATCCTTACTAGTAAGGACATGCATTTCTATACTAACATGTTTCCAAAATTCATCTTTCTCCTCTATACCAATTTTTTATCATATTTATCATCATCATTTGACCAATGATTATAACCACCTCTAGGTAAATCATTGTGTCTAGTCCCACTTATGTTACCAATGATTCTAACCACCTTTAGGCAAATCATTATGTATCATCCCACCCATAAAACCAATGGTTATAAATGCCTATGGGCAAGTCATTGTGTTTTGATATCTCATTGTGATAATTCTTATAACCACCTTTGGGCAAACCATTATCTCTATTCACCTAACTGGGGAATGTTTTTATCCTGCCAATGATTATAACCACTTATGGGCAAATCATTATTTTCTCTTTCATGATTATAACCACCTTTGGGTAAGTCATTGTTTTATTTCCCTAAGATTTTTTTGATGATTATAAACACCTTTGGGTAAATCATTACCTTTTTGTCTCATATATACTGATGATTATAACCACCTATGGGAAAATCATCCTATTTATCTACCCAGTTGAGGAAGCTCCATATGCCTTTGATTGTAACTGTTTATGGGAAAATCAGTATTTTACACCCCCTTTTATCTTTTTAGTCCCATAATTTTCTCCTTTTGAGGGACCAATCATTGACCCTTTTTTTTGACCATTCCCTAGAGGGAGCATCTATAGTTCATCTATTACCATTGAAGTAGTAGGCATATAGGATATTTTCAATCTTGAAGAAGATGTTACTATGCCTATAGCTTGCAACACCTTCCCAAATAGGGGCAAACTGTAGACACCTAAAACTGGCCAAACTAGCCTTCGATTGAACTTCAAACTGATTCCTACCAACCATTACAAATTAAGCATAAGAATCACTTAATGTCCCAAATTTATTTATGCATCATTCATCAAAGCTTAGAATCATAGGAAACATCCCTAATTGGGTTATTTTGTTATATGTAACATAAACCTCTCATGGATTCATCCCTAATCACTTTGTGACATCATAATAGTCAAGTTGGCTTATGAACCTATTAAGTGGGGCACTTACACACTTAAGTCAAATCTTGGAAATGCTAAAAAGCTAATCAAAATTAATTTACAATCTAAAACAAATTAAATGTGTACTTGAATTATCCATTTGAAACTAATGAATATATAAAAAAGTAAATTCAAAATATCCTAGACTTTCATCATTTCTTTTATGGGTTGTCAAGCTCTTTGAAAATATCCTAAAATATCTATTTTAGAGAGCCATGCCTAGTAATTACAAATCATAATTATTTGACAACTATTAACTCTACTTGGGTTAAATTTGACTCACTTAGGTTAGGTTTGAATCCATTTCAAGCCTTAACTTCACCCTAACTCACCATGAGTGAGAGTTAAATCCTTAGGCTATAAATATAATGCCATGCATCTTCACTTTATAAGTTCTTATATGCTAAAGTTATAATGAAAATTTGGAGAGAAACATAAGGTATTTTGTTTCAAGTAGTGTTATAATGACAAAATCTTGAGCCAAAGCAACATCAAGCCACACTAAAGTCATATGATGCCAAAGAGAGATGGAGCCAACAAGATTCATTTTACAAAGACTTATTGATGCACAAGTCAATCAAGCCACTCAAAAAATCATTTAGATCTCCCAAAAAAGGTAAAGGATTTGTGTCTTTTATATTTTAGTTGTGATTTCATCTATCTTTTGTTACTAAGCTCTCCCTAAGTTTTAGGCTGGAAGTGTAAGTGTTAATGTGTTTTTATATGAGTTTTTGTTACTTGAACTAACATTATACTAACATCCCTTCTTGGATTCCTATGATCACAGTACCATGTGTCCTGGTCCTGGACCAACCTAATTTATCACCATCCCTCTATGCATTATATACCTCAAATATAGCAATCTACTCATCTATGGGTATTGTGGTCTTATATGCCTAACTATAATAGGATGCCTCATCCTTATCTCAAAGGCTCTCAAGAATCATCTAGGATAATATTTCCTATGTATTGGCTCTTTGAGTCTCATCCCACTCATGATGGATTCTTTGTACATCTAACAAGGCATTATCTCTATTTGATATAGCCTAATCACACTCTACCTATATCTGTTACTAAATCTAAACCATTTGTGTCATTTTTGACTTCTATCAGATAATCTCTGACTAAAAGGTATTCATGTCCTCATCTCATATATCTAGTGTAGCCTATAAATCTACCATCCTCCGCTCCAAACTTATGATCTCACCTACAATGGAAATGATCTCCTCCTCTAGCATAACCCTATCACTACCCTTTGTCACTGTACTTAAGGGACCTACCTATCCTAGATCAATAAATGAACCTACTATACTTATCATGTTAGGATTTAACACCATCATGGCTCAGGTGTCATCCCATCCAACATCTCTATCATCATTATCCTCCCCTCCACTATTATACCAACTATTGATTCTATCACTAGTCCTACTGATAGTCTTAGCCTCAGCCTCAACCTCATTAATTTCCATCAGCACTTAACCTTATGCCTACCCACCTGCTTATCTTGGAATAGTAAGTCTCAATGGGAAAACTTGTACCCACTAGTGTACATAATATAGTGTGACCCCTATGTCTATTGGACACCATGCATAAGCCCATGTTGTTCATGGCATACTAGCATAACTAGCCATATCTATACTCCTCTAAATGACCAGGGTAGAATGGTTGATCTCTCTAGTCATATGAAAAAAACACCTAATATCTTTTAGAACACCTTGTACCATGTCAAACTATCAAAGTACCCTATCTGGCCTATACTCCTTAATGATATGTGAATACCTAACTATGTGTTTCTATGCAAAATTGCTTTCTACATTCAAAGAAGAAATAAGAAACTAAAAGAAATGGTCAAGGCTAGAAGATACCTGATAAAGTCGTGCGCACCAAAATTAGACATTGGAAGATTCTCCTCTTTGGCTGTGGAGGAATGACACCTGCGAAGAAAAAGAGACTGAAGCACAGAAAAATGTTAGTCAAGGATATGGTGGGCTGTCAGGCAAACGCCCGATCCCGAAAGTATGAAGACTTCCTAGAAGGATATCAACCCACTGATAAAAAAGTAGAATATTTGACTGAAGTAGATGTAATGAAAGATAAAATGACAGAAATAAAAGACAAAAAATAAAATGTGTACCTGATAATGAAGTAAACTATTTTGTGCAGTCGCCGATGTCGGTCTCTGTAGTGCTGGTGTCATTCAGACAGGTGCCGATGTCGGTTAAGGTACCGGCGTCGGTCGGGGTAGTGACCGGCATCAGTTGGGGCAAGTTCTAGACAGAGTCTGGGCGATTTCTAGAAGGTCTAGTAGAGTCAGGATAGGGTCTGGTCAGGATCGGGACAGGGTCTGGACAGGGTCTAGTCAAGGTAAGGTCAAGTTTGGACAGGGTTTGGGGGTTTTGGTCGAGTCTAGACAGAGTTATAGATTGGGATAGTGGGCAAAGATGTAAAGAAGAGACTCAGGGCTCAGGTCTACGGTCTGAAGATCTGGGGTGATAGAAGTAGAAATAACAAACAAATAATAACCAGAAAGAAATAAAAACAAATAGAGGAAATACTTACCTGTCAGAAGACATGATAAAAGCCATGATTGAAGTCATCAAAGCGTTGCCATAAGTTGATCGAAGCAAATGCGGATTGGTCAAATGCTGGAGTTGGTTGATCACTAGAGCTGATTGGTTGCAAGAGTCTGTGAATGTCTGAGTTCAGGATCGATTGGTAGAGATTTTGAATGGTTTTGCTGATGAAGGCGAGAGACGGTTTGGGGGACGGTTTGATAACCGATCGGGAAACTGATTGGCAACCGAATAATAACTGATAATGGGTAACGGTAAGGTGACCGACGTCAGTAGGATTGCCGACGTCAGCCGATAAGTGACTGACGTCGGTGACGTCGGCCGGGTAATGACCGTCGTTGGCAGATGCATAATGGGGATAGAGTTTAGTTTTAGCTCTGTGCTCATTTTTACATGCTACCAGGGTCAAGGCTAGTGGAAAAAGTGGTCAATAAGGGTTAAATTGGCAAAGAAGAATAAAATGGGGGATGACCAGGGGAGTCGACATGATTTCAGTGTCTACATTTGCCCCTTTTTGTCTTGTTGGTTGTTATGGACGAACTGCAAGACAAAAACAGGAGTGATTTCCCCAGGTGTGGATAAGGTGGATTTCATCTTGTTGGTTGTTCGAATGAACTGCAAGACAAAAATAGGTAGCAGATTGCCCCGATTATGGATGAGGTATTCCCCCTCAAAGCAGGAGTCGAGGGAAGGGAACCGGGAATCGGGTGCTGATTTGACAAAGTGGATGAAAAAGGGGTGAGGGTGAACGCTGCAAAAGGCATGATTGTGCGCATACCACTGCACGAGATGGTTAGGTCAAAGTGTCGTAGATCAAGGGTCGAGGAGTGCCAAAATTGAAATAACCAAGCCCCAGCATTTAGTCGTCTGCTGATCGGGTTATTTAATCGAAGCTGAAGCTCCAAATGGGTCATCACGTTCTAGGTATCTCGGGCTCAGGAAGTGCTCCTAGAAACACGAAAAGGTCACAAGTAGTGCAGATCAACCAGTTTGCGATCCTATAATTGTGAGGGTCCAAAAATGTCTGTGCACAATTTTGCTAACTAGTCATGAGGTAGCATACATGCAAAAACAACCAAAGCAACATTGTCTTGGAAGTGGTCGAGGTCAGAGGAGATAGGCATGATCGCCAATGGTCAGTGGTCGAGGGGAGGAATGGACGAAAGGATGTGGCTGAGCTAACCTCAGAAGACCCCATGTCAACTGAGTGCTACCTACATAGCCCCTGTGGAAGGGCCTCAGGCCAATGTAGTTCTCCTTAGAAGGGAGGAAGGGTCAAAGAGATGGAAATGGTCTTGGTCGAGGGCAAGGTCATGGTCAAAAAAGAGGAAAGAAGGTTTGTCCATCAGAGAGACGAATAAATGAGGGTGGTCAAGCTAACCCCAGAAGACAGTCGTGTCATCTGAGTGTTGCCTACATATCCCCGGTTATAGGGCCTCAGACCAATGTAGTTCAGACAAAGGGTCTGAGTAGTAGACAGGTGGTTAAAATGGTCGATAGATTGGTCTTGGTTAGGATGAAATGATGAGGGGAAGAGATGATGTTGCAGCCTTTTCCATATTGTGTGATGGTGTATTCTGCAACATTGGTTAAGAGGTTTTTCATCCCTAGCCATATTCCATATTCGTGATGGATGTATGCTAAGAATGAATTGAGGTTTATTTATGCTTCAGCAAGTATTGGTTTATGCTTAACATAAATTGTGGCTGGTTGATAGTTTCCATGTGTATTGGTGTCCATAGAAACTAGGGTGAATAGGCTATGGGAGTGGTCTGAAAAGAGAGTTGAGTTGAGTTGATTGACAAGTGATAAAGGTGAATGTGACCAAAGTGCAGAAGAAGTGAAAAGCATATTGCTTTTTCATTGACAAGGACCAAAAAGATAGCATAGATAGGGGTGATTAGAATCAAGAGCCCCATTTATGCGTGATGTCATTGACCATAGTTATGTTAGAGCGGTAATCGAATCACTTTGACATTAAAGTGAGCTCGAAGTCCCTTGAGCAGGTGATAGGAGGAGGAAAAAGGGTAACCCATTTTAAGAGCAGAGATAACTTTGCCCCTTTTTATAAGAGACCCTGAGACAACTACAAGTCAAGTCCATGACTCATTTTTTATTTTTTATTTTTGGTGCAGACTGATCAATGCGGGAAGTCTGCATAGAGATGTCATTTGCTTGGTGGTCAGTTGTGAAGCTGATCAATGCGGGAAGCTTCTAAAATAGTGTTGTTTATTGCCAGATTAGTCATAGCCATCCTTCGAGGGAGTGGTCTAGATTTTTTGTTTAATATAAGGGCTTTTGAATAGCTGTCTTTCGAGGGAGCAGTCTATTAATTACAGCAATGATAGTACAGCTGTCCTTCGAGGGAGCAGTCTGCCTTTTGATTTGATATTGATATAGTGACCATGGATATTGTGACATCTTGATTTGTTTTTACAGAAATGTGAGTTATGGACAAGATTATAGAAGGTCAAGGGCTCCCTTTCATTAGGACAAAGCATCCATACATCATAAAAGGGTTATAGGAACTGTTAAGAGGAATAAGGTTGAAAGGAATTAGGACTAAGAGGATGGGGATTGCTCAAGGGACGAGCTCAAGTTAAGTGTTAAGTGGATGAGTACTCGACTAGTAGTAGAACGGTCGCAGATGCAACGCATTAAGAGGCTCAGGTTCTGGGCGTCCATCAAGAGAAGACAGACGATAAGTCCCTGATCCATACTTGTGCATGATAATAAAAGGTCTGAGCCAATTAGGAGCAAACTTGCCTCATTTACTTCGCTCCATATTGGTCACGTGTTGATTCTCTTTGAGGACAAGGTCTTTGATGTTGAAATCTCATTCTCATAGATTTTTGTCGTAGGCGCGCTTGATGCGATGTTGATAGACATGGAGATGATTAAGGGCAGCAAGATAGCGTTCGTCAAGTAACTCAAGTTGAGCTAAGCGATCTTGATGAAAGTCATCGTTGGAAAGGATATCATGTAGAGAAATGCGGAGAGATGAGATCTGTACTTCGAGAGGTAGGACAGCCTTTGTTTCATACACGAGAGAAAAAGGGGTAGCACCCATAGAGGTTCGAATGCTAGTGCGGTAAGCCCACAAAGTGAAGGGAATGTGAATGTGCCAATCCCTGCCTGTGTCACTGACTACCTTCATGAGAATTTTAGTGAGAATTTTGTTGGAAGCCTCGGCCTGCCCATTTGCTTGTGGGTAGTAAGGCGAAGAGAAACTAAGTTTGATGCCAAATGAGTCGCATAGAGTTTGGACAGTCTTGTTTTTGAAGGACTTGCCGTTATCGGTAATGATTTTATGAGGGACACCGAAATGACAGATGATATGGGTGGTGATGAAGTCGATGATCTTGTCGGCTTTTATGGAGATGAGAGGAATGGCTTCCACCCACTTGGTGAAATATTCAGTGGCTGTGATGATGGATTGATGATGAAGAGACGAATGAGGGTTAATCTCACCGATGAGATCTAAAACCCACTGAGAAAAAGGCCAAAAATCTTGAGTGATTTGTAAGGCGTGACTAGGAAGATGAAGCAAGTTAGAGTGCTGTTGACACTTGATGCAACGCCGAACATAATCGCTACAGTCTTGATGAAGGGTAGGCCAATAATAGCCCAGATGAAGGATGCGCTTGGCGACCGAATTCCCACTGAAATGTCTGCCACAAATCCCATCGTGGACTTGTTGAATGTCTTGAGATGCTTCAGTGGAGGTGAGACAGCGAAGAAGGAGGCCGTCGAATCCTCGCTTATAGAGAAGACCCCCTAGCATGGTATAGCGAGTGGTACGCTTGATAAAAGCTCGTCGTGTATTACTAGAGAGGTTGGGAGGAATGACAGAGAAAGATAAGAAGTCTACAAGTTGCTTATACCAAGCATCTCATGGGCTAGGGTCTATAGTGTTGACATGATTAATGTGAGGAGAGATATATGAAGGCAATGGCACACGACGCACTGTGACAAAAAGTCTGGATGCAGATGAGGAAGATGGGATATGTGAAGCGAGAGAAGCCATAGTGTCAGCAAACTTATTCGTGGATCGAGGAATAGTCTGTAGGAGGTAATGGTCGAAAGATGCAAGGAGAATGTCAGCACGGTTTTGTACCTTTGCAAAATTTCATTTTTACAGAGGTATGAACCGTTGACCTGATTGACGACGATCTGCGAGTCGCCGAAGATGTTGATGGACTTGATGCTGAGAGAGAGGGGGGTCTGAAGTCCCAAAATTAAGGCCTCGTATTCGGCCATATTATTGGTACAATCAAAGTCGAGTTTAAAAGACAGAGGCATGGGCTCCCCTTTGAGTGGGATGAGAATAACCCCAGCACCCCCACCTAGTTGACATTTAGAGCCGTCAAAGAACATAGTCATCTGATAGATGGTGTCGTCAGAGAAAAGTGCAGCGATAGATTCATCAGGGAATTCACACTACGAAGGTTGATTGTCAGGAAGAGGGGCATCTGCTAGTTGATCAGTGATGGTTTGCCCCTTGATAGATTTCTACTGGATGAATTCGAGATCGAACTCAACAAGCAGCATGAGCCACCAAGCCATACGTTGATTCTGATATGACTTGGAGTGCATATACTTGAGAGGGTCGGTGTGGGTGATGACAAAGGTTTTATGATTAAGAAGATAGTGGCGAAGCTTAGTAGCAGCAAAGACTAATGCCAAATAGAGTTTCTCAATATGGGTATACCGAGTTTCATAGTCGACCAGTGTTTGGCTGATATAATAGACTGCTTGCTCAAGTTGATGCTTGTCTCGGTGCGTGATCATGGCACCTAACGAATGATGAGTGGCTGAGATATAAAGGTAGAAGGGTTGGTCATATTTAGGTGGAATGAGGACTGGTGGAGAGACCAGATAGCATTTTAGGGCTTCAAAAGCCTCTTGACAGTCCTTATCCCATATAAAGGAGACGTCATTCTTAAGGAGATGATGAAAAGGTTGGCAGTGCTCAGAAAGCTGCGAGATGAAATGACGAATGGATTGGAGCTTGCCTTGCAAACTGCGAAGCTGCTTGAGATTGGTCGGGGGCGGCATTTTGAGGATAGCGCGAATCTTGGCAGGATCTATCTCGATGCCACGAAAGGAAACGATGAAGCCGAGAAGCTTGCCAGAGAGGACCCCAAAGACACATTTCTTGGGGTTAAGACGAACATTATACTAAATAAGATGAGAAAAGATGATTTTGAGAATGGTTAGATGGTCACAGCGAAGCATGGACTTGCCGAGCAGGTCATCCACATAATCCTCCATAATTTTGTGAAGGAGATCGTGGAAAATGTAGGTCATGGCACGCTGATAAGTGGCACCTGCGTTCTTCAAGCCGAAAGGCATGACTCAATAGCAGAAATTCCCCCATGGGGTAATGAAAGTGGTCTTGTGCTGATCTTCTGGAGCAATCAGGATTTGATTGTATCCTGAAAACCCATCCATGAGAGATAGCATCTCATGGCCAGCCGTAAGATCAACAAGCTGGTCAATGTTAGGAAGAGGAATGTCGTCTTTAGGACAGGCTAGATTAAGGTCACGATAGTCCATGCAGATCCGAATCCCCCCAATTGCCTTGGTGACTGGGATGATGTTAGAGACCCACTGCAGATAATCGATAGGCTGGATGAAGGAGACAGAAAGGAGGCACTGAAGTTCCTCTTTGACAACGAGGGCAATGCAAGGATGCATCTTTTGAAGCTTTTTCCTGACAAGCTTAGCCTCTGGTTTGGTGACAATGTTATGAGTAATGATGGTGGGGTCGATGCCAGGCATATCACTGTAAGTCCAGGCAAAGGCCTTGCTATGGTCGGAGAGGAACTAGGTATAGTCAAGCTGCTCCTGAGCGTCTAAAGATTGGCCAATCTTTAAGACATAAGGAACATCAGAAGAAGGAAGGTTGATGTCAATGGTTGATTCATTTAACATAACCTAGGTCTCAAAAGGGAGGGAGCGCTGGATGAAAGAATCGTCAACGCCCATGTAAGAAAGAATGGCGTCATCGTCAACGTAGTGGATAGTGTGAATGGTTGCCGACTCATCTTCGATCATGCTGAGAAAAATGAGAGGGAGAGACTTGGACACCCCATTGAGATGATAAGTCAAGGGTTCCAGGCGGATGGTGTTTATGCAAAAAAAAAACTAGGAGGAATGGAAATCACTGACTCCATAGGTGAAGGGGGTGGAATAGGCGAGTGTGGAGGAGATTGGTCAATGATTGATTCAGGACAAAGGTCTACAGGGTCTTGAGTGGGGTCATGATATCCCAGACCATACCATTTCTTGGCATCATCATCGTTGAGCAGTTGGATAGGCTGATGGGAGCCCTGCTCATAGCGTCTAAAACCAAAACCCTTCCATGCACACCTGTAAAGGTAAGTGTGTACAAAGGCGGGGTTGCTAAGAAATGAAAAGTCTGATGTGAAAGGTTGGGGTGAAGAAAGAGGATTACCATCAGTAAGAGCTTGATTAATCCCCCCATAGATGAGGTTGGTGCGGAGGTGAGGGGGACCATAAGGTATGATCATCCTGATCCGATGGTCGTAGCTAGGGCTGTGATGAAGGCGTCCATACTCTTGTAGAGTTTGGAACATGTCTAAAGTCAGCAAGCGATACTCTCCCAATGAAAGTCTTTGGAAGATGTCTTCCATGGGGTCTGTGGTCGTCGCTTGAAGGGGAGGTGTAAGGGTGACCACCTGTTGCAAACTGGTCGAAGCTTTCGCGGATGGAGGTGGTGTCGGGATTGATGGCTTGATAAGAATGAGGACATCATTTGGAAGGTAGGTGGTGTTGCAAGTTTTGAAGGGTGAAGGGTCAGTGGGAATGGTGTGGACTTGTTCGTCATGCTCAAATTTCACACAACAGTGCAGGGTGGAGGGGACACAGGCCATGGCACGGATCCAGGGTTGGCCCAGCAAGATGTTGTATTAAAACTCTCCTTCGATGATGTAGAAGAGCTCCGGGACTCTGCGTGGACCAACGCAAATATGAAGGACGACTATGCTAATGGTCGTGGCAGTAGTGTCATTAAAAGAGCGCAAGATCGCATCAGTTTTGGAGACGCAATTCTTGGGAAGAGCCAACTGATCAAAGGCATGGGTGGAGATGATGTTGATGCTAGCGCCTCCATCGATCATAACACATTTAATGCGTGTCCGATCGATATAGGTAGTGATGAAGAGGGCGGCGTCCTGATCTTCTGTGTTGGATGTGGGAATCTTAGAATCACTGAATGTGATGGAGGCAACAGGGGCTAAGGAGTGGACAAGGGCAGCAAGTGGCTAGGGGTCCTTGGGTTGGACCTCTGCTGCCTGTAGGGCTTGGATGAGGGCCTGACGATGCTGGGGTGAGGTTTGGATGAGGTCATAGAGGGACATCTTCATAGGCGTCTGGTGAAGCTATTTCAACATGGAGTCGTGGATTGGTCTGGAAGAGGAAGAAGAAGAGGAGGGTTGAGGTGCACCAAGGATAGAAATCTTAGGCTTAGGCGGTTGAGGTGGATTGACAAAAGGGTAGGTCCAAGGAATGGCAGCTTTTTCTTTTGCCTTGTCCTTTTGTGACCTAGTGGTGATATGAATGGCATTGATTTCAAAGATGGGAGGTGAAGGTGATAAAGGGGTTGTAACCGGTTGATGAGATGTGGATGGGTTTGACGAGGTTGAAGGGTTATGAGAAGGAGTCAGGGGTCAGTCGAAAGTGTCCTCAAAAAAAAGAGTGTCTTTCTCCAGATATCGACGAATGACAGCCTTGAGGGCACAGCAAGTCTCGGTGTCGTGTCCTGGTGTACGATGATATAAATAAATCTTCGTGTCATCGAACCAGGAGGGTTTAGACCTGAGAGGTTGGAAGGGCATGATGGGTGGAAGAGTTATGCTAGAAGTTTGCAAAAGTCGTTGCAAGATTAAAGAGTATGAGCCCACTAAAGGGTCCGTGCTTATCGATGTATGCGATGTCGGTGACTTTTGCTTGGGTGAAGTTGGAGGGGGTTTTCGTACCACCTTCTGGGTTGATGGTGCGATGACAGGCAGAGACGGTACATTATTCATGAGAGGTACCACCCTTTTGGGAGAGGGTAGGCTAGCAATAGGCAAAGGAAGCAAAGGAGGCAATCGGTTTTGATTAGAGGTTGAAGTGGGAAGGACTCTGGTTAGGGTTGAAGGATGTGGGCCCAAAATGGAGGGTAATGGTGACGGAAGAGGAGGCGTTCACCCCTGTGGTTTGGCAATCTTCTATGATTTGGGTTGAAGACTACTATTGGTTGAAGTCTGGTTTAAGTCCACCTTCACTTGCAAATGAGTGAGGTTGGAGATAGGGCGAACGCCAAGTGACTGGATTGGTTTAGGCAGAGTAGATGAAGGTTTTGGTTTTGATGTGGTTGGTTGAGATGTAGACGGTCTAGAGGTGGAAATCTGATTTTTATTGATAGTCTTGGGAGGTTCTACTATGAGAGGATTAGCAGCATGAGATGGGAGGGCACGGGCTTGTTGAAGAGCTGTGAGACGGTCCCACAATCCTTGATGTTCCACTTTCCTAGAAGGGAGAAGTTCGAGTCTCTCCACTAGTCGAGAAAATGGCTGAGAAGATGTGGAATGAATTTTAGGCTCTTGAGAAGATGTCGACGGTTGTGGGACTGAAGGTATGGTAGTTTCGGCCCCAAGGCATGGTGAAGTTGTGACAGGTTCGTCCTTGGTTGGAGACGAAGGAGAGATAGGTTCTTCCCTGGGTGGAGAAGAAACTAGAGAATGAAGCTCCTCAAGCGGGTAAAGGGCAGGGATGATAGTGCCCTCCACTTGCGGTCGAGGAGTAGGAAAGGTTGGGTCCTCCATGGGCAGTAAGAAGAAAGATGGTGAAATTGGCAGTGCTGGTAAGGTCGAGGCGTCCTCCAAGATGAGAGAGGTTGAGGGAGAACTAACCTGAGAAAGAGGTTCATCCACATGTGATGGACTGATGGATGAACTCACCTCTTGAGGTTGGTTAGAAATGAAGGGCAAGACCGTATTGACTGTTCGAATATTATGTTCATGAGAGTTGTCAATCAAGGTCTGGACATTGTTTTGGGTTGGTGGATGATTAGGGAATGGTTGTTTGAAGATATCGATACCCTGATTAGGAGGGGCATTGGGATTGTTGAGGATGAGGTCACCCTTTTCCAGCATGTCTTGGACTATGTTTTTAAGGGTTTTACAGTTGCTCGTGTCATGACCTTTAACACGGTGGTAGTTACAGAAGTCATTTTCCCTATACCACGTAGGGATGGCGCGTGAGGGATCAAATTGTGGTGGTGGTTAGATCTGGGGGAGATTGAGGGCCCCTTGTTTGATGAGTTTTTCTAGCACATACGCGTATGATTCTCCAAGTGGAGTAAACTGTCGCTGTATGTATCTCTGCTGAAATTGGCGAGTGGCGCTCATAGATGTGGATGGTTTAGGTTGATTAGTCGAAGGCGAAGAGGAAGAAGGTCTAACAACCACAGCATTTGCTGAAGCTTTAGATTTAGGATTGGATGAGGAAGGCTTAGAAGAGGGGTCATTGGTTTTGGAGTTGGGATTCTTGCTCCGCAACTTGACTTTATTCTCCTCGACGGCACGTAACTCAAGTTTATGAGCCATCGTGAAGGCTTCGTCAAAAGTGCGAAAGGTCTGAACCCTCAAGGTAGAAGAAATATGTCTAGCGTAGGCTTGAGAGAAAAGTTCAATAAGCTCAGGCTGGGGTAAGGAGAATGAGAGTTGATTGATAAGGCCCCTCCACCGAGCGACGAAATCAGCAATGGATTCATCCTCAAACTGGCGGATAGAATAGAGGTCTGTGATGGAGACCTTCTTGGTGATATTGATAGAGAAATGATCGAGGAAGAGCTGGGCCAGCTGAGTGAATGTGAAGATGGAATGGATGGCAAGGGAGCTGTACCAATCAAGCGCAGCACCTGAGAGAGACATGGAAAACGTGCATAAGAGCAACGCATCATTATGGGCGATAAGGTAACAGGCATGTCTGAATGCCTGTAAGTGTTTTTGTGGGTCTTCCTTGCTTTGGAAATGAGAAAACTTAGGAAGTTCCCACTAGCTGGGATATGGTCTAATGGGGATAGAAGGATGGATGGGCTCATTGCAAATTTGTTCGTACGAGAGAGTGTTGCATGAGCCAGAAACGGAGGTCTCTAGGTTGGACATTTTATTCATCAGCATCTTGATAATATCTACTGACGGATTGGCGGGTGGAGCACCTCCTAGATTGTAAGGTGCTTGAAAGAGGCTGGAAGAGGTATATGATGTAGTCGGTTGTACCAATAAGGACGCAACGTACAGATGACTAGTCGTAGGGACAGAAGAGGTGACTAAGGATGGTTGGGTAGAAGGCATGGCTAGGTTTGATGTTGTCATGGGAGGTTGGTTAGAAGTAACATGGGCTAATGGATAGGTAGCCACCCTAGTGTTGATAGGAGCAAGGGTAGATGGAATAGAGATGACCAGATTCTGAAAGGGGGTAGAAAGTGGTTGAGTGGGCTGAAATTGATAGGGGGCCGAAACCCCAGTGGAAGTGGGTCCAACGATGGAGGTAGAGGCCACACTTGGATGGTTGGTAAAAGGTTGGTCATTGGTTGAGGCAACAGCCTGGGTATCTAAGGGTTGGACTATGGATGCCGTTGATACGGTCGCAGTCTCGAGAAAAGAGGTCGGCATTCCATAAATTGGATTGCCCAAGGGGTCTCGCATTCAGCTATTCGCGAGATAGTGTTGCAAGGCTTTTACATTGAGGTCCAAGAATCGTGGGAAATCTTGGTCCCCTTCTGGGATAATAGGCGTTTGGGTCGGAGATGGTCTGGTAGGAGTTCTTTCAGTTTCTGAGTTGAACTCCATTATAGGGCTGGTTATAGGCAGGGTAGACGGAAGAGGATGATGCCTCACGTGATCGACTAGAGCTTTGGCTTGGCTACGAGTCAGAACCATTCAAGGCAAGGAAGAACATCCTCACAAGCTCAAACAAGCAGATAAGAACTAAAAGAGATGAAGACACAAGCAGATCCTAAAACCCTAGAAGTAAATTATTAGGATTATAGTGGCTTATGCCTTAGAATGTGTGTAGAGGAAGATTGGCTTTTGAGTCAGGTCCTAGAAGAAGCAGTCTATGGATGGTTTTGGGTTTTGTTTTGGTGCTCAAGAAGTCTGTATTAGCTTCTGTACAGGCCTGGTGCTAAGGAGCAAGCTCCCCTCACTTCACGATTCCAGTGGTTAGTTGGTTTCACTTAGCCAAAATATACTTCCACTATAGTTTAGACTCTGCCAGAGAACAGAGTTGGCTTTCCCCTTGGTGATGAAATCTAAGTAAGATCACCGGGACGGGTAAGGTATCCGCTGGGGGATGAAATCCCAGTCGGGCCTTGTCTCAGGTAAGTTAAAATGTTTGTTTTGTGCAAGTGGTTTGGTCGTGTAACATCAAGTGATCTAGATTAATTCAATATGCGTTTGTTAATTACTATTTGTGGTCTAAAAGATGCAGGCAATCAGAAATGAATGCAAAGTGTTTTAATGCCCAAGTCGAAATGTTTGTTCGTATGAAGACGAATGGAGAAAGAGTCGAAGAATATGAGTTTTAGCTAGTCTAGAAGTGCAAGAAAGAAAAGAAAAGTTCTTTTTAGTCCTGCTTATGATGAGGTGAAAAGAAAGGAACCTAATGCACCTATATGAATGAAAGAAAGAAAGAAAGAACCCAAGGAAGGCCCTAGGGTCCCATCGGGCGTGCCAGAATGTTTCTATGCAAAATTGCTTTCTACATTCAAAGAAGAAATAAGAAACTAAAAGAAATGGTCAAGGCTAGAAGATACCTGATAAAGTCATGCGCACTGAAATCAGACGTTGGAAGATTCTCCTCTTTGGCTGTGGAGGAATGACACCTGCGAAGAAAAAGAGACTGAAGCACGGAAAAACGTTAGTCAAGGATATGGTGGGCTGTCAGGCGAACGCCCGATCCTAGAAGTACAAAGACTTCCTAGAAGGATATCAACCCACTGATAAAAAAGCAGAATATTTGACTGAAGTAGATGTAATGAAAGATAAAATGACAGAAATAAAAGACAGAAAATAAAACGCATACCTGATAATGAAGTAAATTGTTCTGTGCAGTCGCCGATGTCGGTCTCTGTAGTGCCGGTGTCGGTCGGACAGGTGCCGACGTCGGTTAAGGTACCGGCATCGGTCGGGGTAGTGACCGGCGTCGGTCGGGGCAAGTTTTGGACAGAGTTTGGGCGAGTTGCAGAAGGTCTGGTAGAGTCGGGATAGGGTCTGGTCAAGATCGGGACAGGGTCTGGACAGGGTCTAGTCAAGGTAAGGTCAAGTTTGGACAGGGTCTGGGGGTTTTGGTCGAGTCTGGACAGAGTTATAGATTGGGATAGTGGGCAAAGATGTAAAGAAGAGACTCAGGACTCGGGTCTATGGTCTGAAGATCCGGGGTGATAGAAGTAGAAATAACAAACAAATAATAACTAGAAAGAAATAAAAACAAACAGAGGAAATACTTACCTGTCAGAAGACATGATAAAAGCCATGATTGAAGTCATTGAAGCGTTGCCATAAGTTGATCAAAGTGAATGCGGATTGGTCGAATGCTGGAGTTGGTTGATCGCCAGAGCTGATTGGTTGCAAGAGTTTGTGAATGTCTGAGTTCGGGATCGATTGGCAGAGATTTTGAATGGTTTTGTTGATGAAGGCGAGGGACGGTTCGATAATCGATCGGGAAACCGATTGGGAACCGAATGATAACTGATAATGGGTAACGGTAAGGTGACCGACGTCGGCAGGATTGCCGACGTCGGCCGATAAGTGACCGACGTCGGTGACGTCGGCCGGGGTAACGACCGTCGTCGGCAGATGCATAATGGGGATAGAGTCTAGTTTTAGCTCTGTGCTCATTTTTACATGCTGCCAGGGTCAAGGCTAGTGGAAAAAGTGGTCAACAAGGGTTAAATAGGTGAAGAAGAATAAAACAGGGGATGACCAGGGGAGTCGACACGATTTCGGTGTCTACACTATGATAAAACATCTAGATGTCATAAACATAGTATACCATGCATTTTGAAGCCAATGAAGCTAATAAATAAGATATGATTATCAAATTAAGAACTATGTTGTTAGCTCATTAAACATGCATGGCAAAAGTAGATCTTCCCATGATGTCCTCAACATCTTACACCTGTCTATACCTAACCATACGCTAATTTATCTTGTAGGTCCTTGACCCATATCTAGCCCATAAGGAACTCTATAGAGATGTGCTCCCATCCCTAAACCATGAGTAGAGTGGACACTCCAATGCTATGAACTCCTTGATAGGTGACCATATGTATATCCCTATATACTTGGGCTAATACAGTTTACCCCCATGTAAATCACATAGCCTTATCCTTCATGCTCTAAAACACTCCTCTTAGGTCCATATGTAAGAATCATTCACTCTTTTTAGATAGAAATATGTTGTTGACAATAAACATCAGAACCACAACCTCCCTATCAATTAACATTGGTGGTGAAGGGTCCCCAGGGGCTAAGTTGTCAAGTTGTAAATTTGTGTATTTCTTCACCAAGTCAATATCAAACTTCCCATACACCATGTGAATATCTTGAAATCTAGTCAAATAACATAACACTACCTACTACCATGCTAGATCTATCCAGAATAGCATGTAACCTCTCATCAATGATTTGAGGATTTTCAAGGTATCCTCAAGTGTAATAATGGCCTCCCTAGTTGGTAGGTGAAAATTTGACATCTCATAATGTCATCACTCTACCAAGACACTCAGATTTACATAATATATGTGAAAAATAGGCATCCATGTCACATCATATAAGTCTAGGGCCTACAAGAATGCAACCATCTCTACCATTCAAATCTAGAGTGTCTATAAATAATGGGAATGTTTCTCTTTTACGATCAAATTTATAAGTCAATCCTATTGTGAAGAATGAATATGTGGATGGGAGGTTAGTATAGTGTTAATCCAATGAAACAAAATTAAAATAATACACTAAATACCTAACACCTTTAACCTAGACACTAGGGAGAGTATAGGTAACAAACATACAAATGAAAACACAACTAGAACATAAAATAAATCATTCTTTTACCTTCATTAGAGATCTAAATGGCTTGTTGAAGTGTCTTGCTTAGTTTGTGCATAAATAAGTCTTTAGAAATGAAGCTTTCTTTACTCCTTTCCTCCTTGACACCTTGGCTTGGTTGATTGGCTTATGAATTTGGCATGTTTACACTACTTAAAAGGCTTGACTCTCAAAAAATGAGCATTATAACTTTGTCTTTGAGATCTTAAAGATAAATAGGTATGGCCTTATATTTATAGCCTCCAAAAGTTAACTCTCACCCAAGATGAGTTAAGGCTGAGTTTAAACATAGAATGAGTTCAAACTAACCCTAGGTGAGTTAAGGCTAACTCCATTTGAGTTAAAATTTATCATGTAATTATAATTTTCAATTACTAGGCATGGCTCTCAAATTAGATATTTTGAGATATTTTGGAAGAGTTTGACAACTCATAAAGGCAATGATGAAAAGGCTTGATATTTTAATTTTTAGAATTTCCATTTTTAGATATTCATTAATTGAAAATGGATAATTCAACTAAGAATTTAATCTTGTTTAATTATATTATTATAATTTTATCTCATTTTATAATTATTCAAGTGCCCCACATAATGGGTCCATAGACCAAACTACCATTTGTTAGGTTGTAAAGTGATAAGGGATGAATCTGTGAGAGGTTATTGTTGCTTATGGTAGATTAACCCAAATAGGCATGCCTCAACATATAATTAAAGGTGTACTAATTAAATTTGGATGTTAAATGATTCTTAGGCTTAATTTTCAATGTTTGATATGAATCAGACTAAAGTTTGGTTGGAAGTTGGTTGTGGTTAGAATTGGGTGTCTACAGTTTGCCCTTGTTTTGGAAGGCATTATAAGATATAGGCATATTAAAATATTCTAAAAGAATGAATTTTTTTTTAAGAAATATAGAAGATAATGATTGAATAATAATCTCTAAACAACATTTAGGAAGCCTATAATGATGCCCCCTCGAGGGAGTGGCTGACAAATATGATTGATGGATGATCCCTCAAAAAGAATAAAAAAGAAGAAGGAAATTAACCCATGGATGAGATTAATCCAATCAAGATAATGATTTCATGCATTTTATTTAAAATTATTTATTTTCCCAAAGGTGCTTATAATGAGTAACAAAGGTTGAGACACTAATTTGCCTAAAGGTAGTTATAATCAATGGCATACGTACATGCCCCAGTAGGATGGATGAGTTTAAATAATGATTTAACCACATGTGGTTATAATCATTAATATGACTTGGATTGAATAACAATTTTTATTTGTGCCCTATTAGGTCATATTGGAAAGAATAATTCAAGGATATAGCCTACCATACAGATTAAATATGAGCGAGCACAATCATAGATGCGATGGTCTAATGACTAAAGAAGCCACAAACAACCAGGCATACAAGGATGCACAAAGTGATGAAAGAGATGATTGGAATAATAAAGGTGGCTAAATATACTTGAGATACATCATGTATCCAAGCGTTGCCTATATAGTTTAAATAAACCTCAGGACAATGTAGTTCATCCAAATGTGGGAGAAAAGGGAATGAGGGATAGAATAATAAGAATTAATCAATGTGAATTATTTAATTTTACCTATCAATGTGGATATGATCATCCTTATTAGCATTGAGACAAATACAATGATTAATGGGTTGATTTGATTAAGGAGGGTGGGAAGATTTACCAATATTACCAAAGAGAAGTTTTTGTGGCACCATTGCTTGTAAGATTTCCCAAACTAATTTTTGTTGTAGCATATGATGGTATGAATTATGATATAAATCACCATGATGACCTAGTTGTAATGTGTATAAGGACTAACTCCTGATCTAATAAATAATTAAAAATAATGCACTAATGATGATAATGTTGATGTATGAATATGGATAGACTTAAGAATAATTCACAAGGAATCACCCAATGAAAGAATATAGAATGAGTCAAGGCACAACAATGAAAGAAAACAAACAAAAAAATAACTAAGCAAAGAAACACATAGAAAGATTGAAAGTAAAAGCAATAAAAATCATCAAGTCGGCAACCAAGTTAATATCTACATGTGAAGGTTCAATGGAATGATAAATAAGTGGTGCCCCCAAACAAGGTTTTATGCAAGGAAATTAAATTTAGGGATAAGATATCTTGGTATAAATTGCATGCTTTGATGTTGCCCCAATAGGGTGAAAGTTGTGATCTTGGCCTAAAAAATATTACAGTGTGACAATTGGTTCTAATGGTAATAGGGTTGTCCCCAAGTGACAAGGTAAGGTAAATGGAAGGGTATGAAACAACAACAAGGTGAATAGAAAATGGAAAAGGCAAGCTAAATGGTAAGGAAAATATATGGTTCTATTGTTCCTATTGATGTGGAGATGCACATCTTAATTATCATATGATACTACTAGAATAGTCAAATGTTTAAATTTCTAACCCACACCTCTTTTGAATAGTTACTCTGTCAAGAACCTATTGCAGATTTAGAATCCAATAATGTTTTTGTGATCTTTGATTCTCATCAATTCTATTTCCTCTAAACTTCAAGACAAGATGTCTTTTTATCTTATGCAAAGGAAAGTGTAGTCATGGATGGTAAATAAGGATAAATATTAGCTGAAAGGTCTGATTTGAAGATGAAATATAGGTATGGAATGAATAAATGGATTATAATGGTATGTATAATAATTGAGATATAAATGAATATTGGGATTTTCAAGCACACATAATATTATTGATTTTAGATTTGACATAATTTTGGTTATGGTGGGGCCAAAGACTTCTAAATATACTCTCAATAAGACCATTATATTTTTTTGTTATTTGAACCTAAGAGTAGCTACCATATGAGTATGTTGTAGATTGAAAGTTGTGTTGATGTGATCTTTAATAATGTCTTCATCAAGTAGTGAATAACTTTTGTGCTCATCTATTAGTGCCTCAAATATGTTTTCAGCAATAAAGCTATCTTGAATGTCTCATAGCACTTCTAAAAATGTATCACTAAGGAAAGTTGAATTTTGACTTTGATTGTCTTACAACACCTTAAACAAGGTTTCACTAGAAGATGCTAAGTTTATACTTTGATTTCCCCCTAGTACCCCTAAAAAGGTTTCACTAGGATATTGTTCTTCTTCTTCATGAATGTGATCTTGGTCCCCCTAATATTCTTCAACTAATATGTCTCCATGGATGTATTTCATTAAGGTATGATTATGTCATTCCCAATTAACACTTGTGGGAGGTGGAATGTCAATATAATGGCTATGTTGAGTGCTAATGGAATGGGAAGAGGCAACACAATCCTCATATAATATACTAGGATAACTTGTGTCGATGCTGAAGTAATCATCCTCAAAAATCATGAAAAGATGATAAATATATTCAAATTGATCTAAAAGGCATGTGTAACCAATATTATAACAACCATAAATGTATTTTGATTACGAAGCTGAGTCTAAATCAAAGGACTCTAAATTTAATGTAGAGACTAACATTGATTTTACTTCTGATGTTAGATCTAATGTTGGTTTAAGAATAGAACTTGAATCTAGTTCTGATTGTTCATCTGGTGTGGATGTTGCTACAATTATGTCTTGTTGAGTGTTTGGTAGTGGATAAGTAATAGTCTATGATGGCATAATGGGCTCTTCAAAAATAGATTCATCTAAGAAGGGTTCAACATAGACTGGCTCATCTAGGTGAATCCCCTCAAAGAGAGGGAATGCCTTGAGGGGTGACTCCATAAAGATTGGCTTGTCAAAGTGAGACTCCTCGATAAGGGGGAAAAGGTCAATAGATAACTCTATAGAGACTAGTTTTTCAAAGGGGGGCTCTTTAAAAATAGGACAATGGTCAAGATAATGATTTGCCCAAAGGCGATTATAATCATTAAGATGTATCTCAACAAAGATTGGCTTATCAGACTGAGACTCCTTGACCAAAATGAAAGGATCAAAAGGTGATTCATCATAGGTTGACTCATCACAAATAGGTATTTCAAAAAAATATCATGAATTGATTGGTTCTCTTGGACTTGGTTTATAATTGATTATAAAATATCAATTTTGAACACATTTTGGTCTTCAAATGATGGCTCTTAGAGAGTAATGATTGGATCTATTGTGGTTTAAAAACTAGCATAAATTTTCTAAAGTGGGAGAATGCAGGAAATGGATGAAAAAGGATTGATGGTCGGATAATGATCTCTTTGTAAATAGGCTCATTTACAATGGGATCAACAAAGGCTATTTATCGATCTAGGATAGTAACTATGAACTGTCTAATTATAATTACACAAACTTGTCTAGATAACAAGCTATCATATTTGGAAGGGCCTATAATGGTAATGGAAGGGTATTACAAATATTGGTTATTATCATGATCCAAAGGATACAGTCCTAAAATGGTAATGGTACGGCATTACAAAACTTGGTTACTATTGTGAGCCAAAGGATGAGGTCTTGGAATGGTAATGATAGGGCATTGTGAAGCTTAGTTTCTCACATAAGCTAAAGGATGAGGGCATAGAATATTGATCCTTAGAAGTTATGGAACTTGGTTGATCACATAGAGAAAAGGAGGGTTAATGGTATAAGTAGGGGATTGAGTACCATTAGCATTGAAAGGGTGAACTTGGTATGTTAATCATCCCAAAGAAGGTGTCACAAAATATTATGCTTGAGGTTCAATCCTTTTTCCAATGTATAGAATGTTATAAGATAGATCGAGATCTATCTCATAAGCTATATCATCATATGACTCTTGAACAAAAGTGTCATTAGTCACAAAGTTTTCATAGCCCAAATTATACATGGTCCCACTACGTATGTAACAAGGCAATTTTAGATCCATCGATAGGTTATGTGAAAAATAAAGGGGTCTAAAGATAACAAATTGACAAGATCTAAAAAAGGGTCTTTGGCTCTATAAAAGAGATATAAAGGGGAAAAAACTAAACTAGGCAAGGGTAGGATAAAATAAAATTGAAATTGATTTAACAAAGTGATACTAATTTTCCTAAAGGCATTTATAATCAAAACCAAATGTAACACAAATATTCAAACTTATTTATGGCTAGAGTACTTATTTGCCTACAAGCAGTTATATTCAGTCACAAGAGTGTATAAATAAAGTAGAACAATTGCAAACTAGGGTCAATAGATAGCAATGATTTGCCCAAAGGTATTTATAATCATACTTAAACAAGGCTAGAATTGGAAACACAAAATTAAAATAAGAAATGAAAATCAAACTAAAATAAGGCAATTGGATCAAAAAGCGCTTGGTAATTGGCTCACTTTAAGACTCAAAGTTTGACTCATAAAAACTATTGGAACAAATGGACTAGGACTGCTACGCCCCTAACCTATCACATGTATGAGGATAGTATTAGCTGACTTATGGCTTAATTATCCATCTTTGATGTTATATTACATTTATATATGCTTTATTTTGATTATTAGGTTGGCCTATGGAGTAACCATGGCCTAGATAGACTATATATAGGAAGTAGTGGGTAATTATTTATCATCATATTGTGAACTCTGCTCTTATTGAAGCTTGTGGAGGTTTCCCCCTCGAAGTGGCTTATCTATTATCATATATTTGGATATATTTCAGTGATATTTGGATATAATTCTTCTATTATACTTAATTCTTGAAGTAATTTCATTACAAGTGGTATCAGAGCTGCGATTTGGGCAATCTTGTGGGCGAAACACTAAATTTTTAAATTTTGTGATATATGAAACAATGTTGTGAATTTCTCTGAAAATTTTTTACTGGAGGTGAAAAATAATCAAATTAATCTTCCAATAAAATTTCATCTCATTTGGATTTGTTTTACAAAATTTAACGCTATTTTATGGTTTTTCATAAAATTTCTCTATAGTGCGTAATTCAAAGAATTTTTCTGAGTTATTTACATTTTTGGAAATATTAGAAAATTTTGGATATGGTATGTTGTTTGTATATTTTGATTTGAGGCCGACATAATTCCAAAATCACTTGGTCAAAGTTGGGTCAAAAGTGCCAATAAGGGTCGACATTGTAAAACCCTTTTATGGCAGGTCCACAAACTCAGGGTTGAGGAAAGGGTGTTGAAACTCCAAGTAAAACTCCTAACAAGGAAGAGATGGAGTCATAAGGGGGATGTACTAGACCCTTTTAACTAGGGTTTTCTGACATAGATCATGTTGACGTCATGGATTGCACCCGGGGCAGGAGGCCGAGCTCCTACCTTTCCACACGCAACAATGGAAACTCCCCTCTCACTTGTGGGACTGGTGAAGCTAGAGGGGAGAGTCTCTAGATAAGGGCTAGCTCCCTTTGATGTATCTTTTAGGCCCTGGTTTCTCCTACTACTAACAAATAAAATGAAAAAAAGGGGGGATGAAAAGGGAGACAGAGATGTTGAAAATAGAACCTAAGCCGAAAAAAAAAAGGTGATACACCAGAAAAGGTTGATCTACTCCACCTAAACATACACTTTCCACTAAGAACCAGCTCCCATACACTTCATCTATCATGAGAAAACCTTCTGTATCAGTGGGTCAGGGGTCCGTGGAGATACAGGGAGGAAATAGCTACTAGAGGCGTTCTGAGACACACTGCAGCAGCCTATCCACTTCACCTATACTCCTCTAGGGACACTTTTGACAGACCTGTAAAAGGAAACTCAAAAAAAATGCACCAGACATGCTAAAATCACTCTACAAAAGCATTAATAAAATGACTTAACATAGAATCAAGGCATAGACACATACTAAAGATGCAAAACTCAGAATGGAGGTAAAAATGCTATGTTTCGATTCAAGGTAAAATTCTGGCAGAGCTCTGCCTTACAAGCCTGAGAGATTTTTGGGCAGAGTTTTGCCTTAAGGCTAAGAGTTGATCCTTCTTATAATGAGAAGTTTACAATTTATAGAGGAAGAAAAAGGCCATTTTGGCACCCTTTTACAAGTGACCCATGTGCCTTCTCAGCATTGGGATGAGGAAGTTGCCTGAAGATAATGTTGTGTCAGCTCCTATCAAGATTCAAAATTATGAGCCACACCGTTTGCCTGCTCATCAATGCATAATGAAGAAAAATGGGTCACGTCATTCACTATTTATGCCTCTTGATGGTTGCATGGCAGTAACTACGTCAACCACTAGATTAACTCCTTGAGTCAACACTTTCCCGTGCCACTTGGATCACTTTGTCTATTTCTGCATTTGGCTACTTTACCTCCTCTAGCTCCTTCTAATACTCCTTTGGATCTTTTTGCTGAGAGTGCATATGCTTTTGACATGTGTCATAGTCCACTACTTGGACACTTAGAAGACACTTTGAAATGCGATCGCTGACATGTGGCAGCTTCTATCGAGATGATAATGGGGCGTGGAAACATCCACTCACCTTTGAGGGTTCTTTGAGAGTCAAGCAGAAGTTGACATGTGGCCACTTCCACCTATTCTTTTCACTTAACTTAGAGGCTTTGGAAGTATTCTTTGAGACTTCTGTAGAAGGTGACACGTGGCCACTTTCGTAGAACCTTTAGCTGCCTAAGAAAACTTTCAAAACTCTTTTGGTTCTTCGCAGACACTGACACTTGGCATGCTTCGCATAACTCTTAGCAACCCATTCAATCCCACCAGTCTTCTCTTTGAATAATGAAGCACAAGGAGAAACACACAAATGTTAATACTTTTTATCTTCTGTTGAGCCTTGTAGGGGACACATGGCACGTTCTATTGCTCCTAAAAAAAAGCATGTCAAAGTCTTCCATGGTTGCCACTTGGTGCCTTCCACGCTCTGGCTTTCTTGGTGTAAAACTTGACGTTTGCACACCTATCATCACTTGAAAACCCAATGGATAATTCACATGCTTAATTTTGACAGTTTTCAGGACATCACCATCCTTGGAAAAATTCATCGGGCCTTTTCTGTAGCTTTTCTGCTTCAAGTTTTTTCCCGCAAACAAAAAGTCTGCAAGAATTGTCCCGGTCTTTATCCCTTAATTTTTGGCTCTTTCTTTCAGCCCCTTTCTATGGCTTCTATGATTTGGGCCCTTTGGCTTTCCTATCAGGTGGTGGCCTTCCTCTAAATTCCTTTGGGATTTTTGTTTGAAGGAATTCCTTTGGACAAAAGTCTGAAAGAATTCAGCCTTTAAGTCTTCTTCACACCTTCAAAAATCATTCGGCTGCCTTGAAATATTTCTTGCCCTCTGCAAGGGCATTTGGACTCAGAGCTACCCTTTGCAAGGGCACCTGCCCTTCAAATTTTAGGTTCACCCTTGAACCAAGCTATTGAACCAACCCGTTGAACCAAAAATGGTTCAACGGTTCAATCGATTCAATGGTTCAACACTGTGTGCCGAGCTGACTGAACTAAGCCGATGAACTGATGCCATTGAACTAAGCCATTAAACCAATCCATTGAACCAGTTCAATAGTTCAACACTGCATGTCAATCCCATTGAACTATTCACTAAATCTCCTCATTGAATTGAAGCGATTGAACCAAAGTGTTGAACCAACACCGAAGTGTTGAACCAACTAAAATGAACCAAGGCTGATGAACCGAAAGCTACCTGAACCAAGCACACCAAACCAAGGGTTGAACCAAGTGCCGATTGAACCAACTGAAGCATTGAAATTAGTGGTTAAACCAAGCCAAAGTGTTGAACCAATTCATGAACCAAGGCTGATGAACTTATGCAACCTAAAAATGACTGGCTCTTAATAGCAAGGGAATAAGGGGATCGATTTTTGGCCTATTGGGCAAAAAATGGTCAACAAATTGGTGACTCATAGGGGAAGCATGCTTGCTATGCTTAGAGACCAGTTGCCTTGTAGTCCATTGGGCACAGAGTCAAATACAGCTTGAACAAAGGTTAGCAGTAGCCCCAAAGATCCAAGAATCAAACATGAAGCTTTTTACCCCACACACAAAGGGAAACACACATAAGGCTAAAATCACTACTTGTGCAAACTACACTTATGGAAAGCAAGAAAAGAAACTAAAAGCAAACTACTATATATAGCTAACCAGGAATGCTTGCCTCCCTCCTGGATCAAAGGGAAAACTCCTTAAGTCCCCTTCCTGGTAAGAAGACTTATGGTGCCAGACAAGTGGCTAAATGAAAAGGAGATTTGGTGACCTACTCCTCTTTCCTGTCACCTAGATTGGTTGGTATTCGAGTGGATCATAATCAAACATGCTCCTGACATATATGTACTCTTCTTGTCCCTGGAAGCTTGTTGAGTGCTAGTCCTTCATGTTGGTGCATTTTACCAAAAAATCAATGGCTACTGGCTCATCACCATAAGCCCTTTGATACGTATAGCTCACTTGTAGTGCATCATGGTCTGACTCGTTTCCTTTTGCTTCATTGAAAACTCTGTCAGACTCATCCTTTAATTCCTCTTAGCCTTCTTGAAGAAGGGTGACTATTTTGATGTCTAAAGTAGAATCAAAAAATGATTGCCCATCCCACAGAACATCACCTCTCTATTCAAAACTTTCTTCTTCAAGGCTTTCCTCAAGGAAGACAAACCTCTCCTTTTCCTCCTCAAAGATTAGGATCTCTAGATGTTCAAAGATATTCTCTTGATCCTCCTCCAACTTAGGCTCCTCGGTGTAGTTGTCCTCCTCATCGAAGCAACAAGGAAGTTCATCAAACAAAGGGGGAGAGAGCTCACCATGCTTAAGTTCCTCTTCGTATTGCTGGAACATCTGCATGTATGTGTGACCTGCATCTTCTATATTGCTGATGAAGCTTAACAAGGGGCATCAATGATGATTTCTTCCTCATTATCACCCATGATAGCCTCTAAAGAAACTATAGATTGGATCTTTTGCTCCTCACTCGCATCCTGCAGAATAGGTTCCTCCTTGAGAAGGGATGAAGTGGGAAGCTGATGATTGAACCCGTGTGAAAGAGGAGGCAGTCCTTAAGCTAGAATAAAATAATTCTCCTCTTGCCACTTAGTCAGTGCTTCATCTATATCAAGTGTGGTCTGATAGCTCTCTTGGAGGTGTGTAGACGAGTTGGGTTTAGACATGGAATGTGCCATTGGGCCCGAATCGTCCATCACACACTGACTAAGGAATCTCTCTCTGGATTCCAACTCTACAATTCTCTTAGCCATATCCTCTTGGAAGCACCTTTCCTAGAGGTCACCAGCATCATCATGAGTAGGATCATCCTCATATTCTTCAAGGTTTTGAAAAAAACCTTGCTTCTCCTCCTTCCTTCTCCATGATTCTACTATTTTCCCCTAGTTTAGGACCTCAGAATTAGAATTTTGCTCCTGTGAACAGGCAGCAACTTTGTTTTCTCCAAGGTCCTGGGGCTCCTCCACAAGGTCTAGAAGTTCTATCTCTCTTTCACGAAGTAGCCTCATCCTAGCCTCTAAATCTTTAATTTGCTTGGCTAGATTATCTTGAAAGAGTTGTTCTTGGAGGTCACTAGCATCATCCTCTTCAAGGCTCTAGGCTGGTTCCTGGTATTCCTTCCTCCAACTTAGAATCTACACATCATGTTGAAAGACTTGGGAAGGTTGAGGAATGATAGGAAGAGACTGTTGATGCATCGGAAGAGTATTTAGGAGAGGGACATGCTGGCTCATGGTATTCCCCCCAAAGGAAGATTCACAATACAAGGAATTGAGAAGATTCATCTCCATGGGGGGTTACTCTGATGCCCTTTGATGTTTGAAATCCAGGCGCATGAGATTGAGAGTAGACGCATCAGATGAGCTGGAGTGAGTAAGTGTTATCTGATATAAAGGATTTTGCGTACAAAAGGGGGCTTTCTTAGGATAGGAGGGGGTGTGCAAGGCTAACTGCCTTGGATGAATGGATTCCTCCATTTTGCTACCTCCTCCTCCATGGATTGTAAGGCCTGAGCTTGCCTGAACAAACATGCCTCTTTATACATTAGCTACCACCGATAATCATACTGCTCATCCAGTCTGTCGATCTCCATTACATGCTTCTCAAACTCTAGCGCCACCTCCCTTATCATTGAAGGGCAACTAGGAGAGTTACTTGAGGTGATTCTCTAAAAATTTTGAGTCTAATCGAAGTCATATGAAGGAATACAAGGTCCATGATTTTGTGAAAATGAATTATACATATAAAAATAAGATTTTTGATGGCACCAAGCTGCTTAACTAGCTGATTCAACTTAAAGTCACCATTGGTGTTGATGTAAAAGCCTCCAAAGGCTGGTCGGTTGAAGAACACACCAAAAATTCTTTAGTTCTTTAGACAAAACTTGTCCTAGTTGGTCCCACTAGGCGTGCCAAAAACTATTGATGTCGTGGATTGCACTCGGGGTAGGAGGCTAAGCTCCTACCTTTCCACATGAAACAATGGAAACTCCCCTCTCACCTGTGGGACCGATGAAGCTGGAGGGGAGAGTCTATAGATAAGGGCTAGCTCCCTCTGTATCTTTTAGGCCCTGGTTTCTCCTACTGCTAACAAATAAAATGAAAAAAAGAGGGGGATGAAAATGGAGAGAGAGATGCTAAAAATAGAACCTAAGCCTAAAAAAAAAAGGTGATACACCAGAAAAGGTTGATCTACTCTGCCCGAACATACACTTTCCACTGAGAACCAGCTCCATACACTTCATCTGTCATGAAAAAATCTTTTGTATCAGTGGGTCAGGGGTCTGTGGAGATACAAGGAGGAAATAACTACTAGAGGCATTCTGAGACACACTGCAGCAGCCTATCCACTTCACCTATACTCCTCTAGGGACACTTTTGATAGACCTGTAAAAGGAAACTCAAAAAAAATGCACCAAACATGCTGAAATCATTCTGTAAAAGCATTAAGAAAATGAATTAACACAGAATCAAGGCATAGACACATACTAAAGATGCAAAACTCAGAATGGAGGTAAAAATACTATGTTTCGATTCAAGGTAAAATTTTGGCAAAGCTCTGCCTTACAAGCTTGAGAGATTTTTGGGCAGAGTTTTGCCTTAAGGCTGAGAGTTGATCCTTCTCAGAATGAGAAGTTTACAATTTATAAAGGAAGAAAAATGCCATTTTGGCACCCTTTTACAAGTGACCCATGTGCCTTCTCAGCATTGGGATGAGGAAGTTACCTAAAAATAATGTTGTGTTGGCTCCTGTCAGGATTTGAAATTATGAGCCATGCCATTTGCCTGCTCATCAATGCATAATGAAGAAAAATGGGTCATGGCATTCACTATTTACACCTCTTGATGGTCACATGGTAGGTACTGTGTCAACCACTGGAATAACTCCTTGATTCGACACTTTCTCGTGCCACTTGGATCGCTTTGTCTATTTTTGCATTTGGTTACTTTGCCTCCTCTGGGTCTTTCTGCTACTCCTTTAGCTCTTTTTGTTGAGAGTGCATTTGCTTTTGACACGTGTCGTAGTCCACTACTTGGACACTTAAAAGGCACTTTGAAACACGGTCACTAACATGTGGCAAATTCTATCAAGCTGATAATGGGATGTGGTAGCATCCACTCACCTTTGAGGGTTCTTTGAGAGTCAGGTAGAAGTTGACACGTGGCTACTTCCACCTATTCTTTTTGATTAACTTAGAGGCTTTGGAAGTATTTTTTGAGACTTCTATGGAAGGTGACACGTGGCCACTTCCACAGAACCTTTAGTTTCCTGAGAAAACTTTTGGGACTCTTTTGGTTCTTCACGGACACTGACACTTGGCATGATCTACATAGCTCTTAGCAATCCATTCAGGTCCACCTGTCTTCTCTTTGAATAACAAAGCATAAGGAGAAACACGTGGATGTTGACACTTGTCAGCTTCCACTGAGCCCTATAGGGGACACATGGCACATTATGTTGCTCCTAAAAAAAAGCATGTCAAAGTCTTCTATGGTTGCCACTTGGTGCCTTCCATGCTCTGGCTTTCCTGGTGTAAAACTTGATGTTTTTGCACCTGTCGTCACTTGAAAACCCAACAGCTAATTCACGTGCTTAATTTTGATAGTTTTCAAGACGTCACCGTCCTTAGCAAAATTTGTCAAGCCTTTTTTGCAGCTTTTTTGCTTCGAGTTTTTTCTCATGGACAAAAAGTTTGCAAGAATTGTCCCGATCTTTGTCCCTTCATTTCTAGCTCTTTCTTTCAGCCCCTTTCTATGGATTCTATGCTTCAGGCCCTTTGGCTTTCCTGTTGGGTGGTGGCCTTCCTCCGAATTCCTTTAGGCTTTTTGTTCAAAGGAATTCCTTTAGACAAAAGTCTAAAAGAATTTGGCCCTTAAGTCTTCTTCACACCTTCAAAAATCATTTGGCTGCCTTGAAATATTTCCTACCCTTCACAAGGGCATTTGGACTTAGATCTGCCCTCCACAAGGGTACCTGCCCTTCAGCTTTGGGGTGCACCCTTGAACCAAGCCATTGAACCAACTTGTTGAACCAAAAATGGTTTAATGGTTCGATCCATTCAATAGTTCAACACTGCGCACCGAGCCAACTAAACTAAGCCAATGAACCGATGGCATTAAACTAAGCCATTAAACCAATCCATTGAACTGGTTCAATGGTTCAACACTGCGCATTGAGCCCATTGAACCATTCACTGAATCTCCTCATTGAACTGAAGTGATTGAACCAAAGTGTTGAACCAATGCTGAAGCATTGAACCAATTGAAATGAACTAAGGTCGATGAATCGAAAGCTACCAAAACCAAGCACACCAAACCAAGGGTTGAACCAAGTGCTGATTAAACCAGCTGAAGCATTAAACTTAGTGGTTGAACCAAGCTGAAGTGTTAAACCAGTTCATGAACCAAGGCAAATGAGCTTATGCAACTTGAAAATGACTAGCTCTAAATAGCAAGGGAAGAAGGGCTGATTTTTGGCCTATTGGGAAAAAAATGGTCAACAGATCACAAAGTGAGCCAGCTTGACTATAGTGTGCAAGGAATTCAGAGTGAGGTGCAAGGCATAAAATCTAATATACAATCCATACAAGATAGTTTGGGAGATATCATGACGGCTTTGAAAATTAATCAGTCAAATCATCAAGATAACTCTATTACACAACCCCACCAGGGTGGTTCTCCTAACCAGTCTACTTCAAATCTAACTCCATGGCCACAAAGGAACCTATTACCAAAGGTGGATATGCACAAATTTGATGGAAAATATCCACTCAATTGGATCAACCAAATGGAGAATTTTTTTGACCTACATCAGATTCCAAGTGGATAGAAGGTTACCATGGCATCCTTGTATCTTGAACCTGATCAATTCATTCGGTATCAATGGTTGTGTGCTCAAAAGAAAAAGATGACTCTCAATGTCACCTGGTCAATTTTTACAAAGGAGCTACAAATACACTATGGCAATAGTGTGACAAAGAATTACTTCAACCAACTGGAAAAATTGTGACAAACTGGCTCCATCAAGGATTATATTCATCATTTTCAGAACCTATCCTTACATGTGGAGACAATTTCTGAAGCAAACTTGAATGACCTTATTTTGGGTGGACTCAAGGACCACATTCAACATAAGGTACACATGTTTAATCCACTTAATATTTCTGATTCTATTATCATGGCACGTAGAGCTGAGGAAAAATTTGTAGCCAACAAGAAACAACCATTCACTCACTTCAAAGATCTTAGCATATCATCACCAACATTTCCTCCACCTACTAGATTGACCCCTCAGCAAATTGAAGAGAAGCATGTAAAAGGATTATGTTTCGGTGTGACATCAAGTGGATTAAAGGACATAGATGTGCTAAGAAGAAGTTATTCTACATTGAGGGACCAAATGAAGATGAAGCAGATAATGCCTCCAATGATGATGAGGAAGATATAGAGGAGGTACCTGAAGATTCCCAACCTATAATTTCTTGTCATGCACTTGCAGGTATTAGCACTTCACAAACTCTTAAGGTGGTGCATTTCCTTAAGAAATAGAAGGTGATAGTGTTGATTAATTTAGGGAGCACACATAACTTTATAAACCATAAGTTGGCCACTCGATTGAACTATTTCATCTACCCAGCACCAGAATTTTAGGTCATGATTGCAGATGGTGGCACAATTAATTATTCAGGCAAATGCCATAGTATTAAGCTTACTATGGGTGGGTATAATCTCAACTCTCCTATGTTTTCTATTCTCATGGGTAACACAGACATTATTTTGGGATTCCAATGGCTCACAACCTTAGGTACCATTGAGATGAACTTCCAAGAACTATTCATGCACTTTCATTTTTAAGGTAAGAAAATTAAACTATGTGGATTACATGCAAAATATCCACAATTGATTAGTTCACATCAGATGACCAAGATGCTAAAAAAGGGGGCAGAGTGAATTATTACATGATTATGCTCCGTATAAGTTCAACCCACACAGGCATCTACACATCTTGATCTACAGATAATTCTTGAGGACCACTCATCTATTTTTGGGGCCATGCCAAAAGGACTACCACCAAAAAGAGAACATGATCATGCCATTCAACTGATTCCAGGTAGTCAACCACCAAATATCAGACCATATATATATCCATATGCACAAAAGAGTGAAATTGAAAAGATGGTCCATGAGATGCTAGAGGCAGGGATCATCAAGCATAGCCAAAGTGCATATTCATCACCAGTGGTCATGGTGCAGAAGAAGGATGACACGTGAAGGATGTGCCTAGATTATAGGGAACTCAACAAGTACACCATCAAATATAAGTTTCCTATTCCAGTAATTGATGATTTACTTGATGAGTTGCATGGTGCTAATTATTTCACAAAATTAGATCTTCACTCGGGGTACCATCAAATTAGAATCAAGGATGAAGATGTTCTTAAAACTACTTTTAGAACACATGAGGGCCATTATGAGTTTTTTTTAATTCCCTTTGGTCTTACAAATGCACCATCTACTTTTCAGAGCTTGATGAACACTATTTTTAGGCCTTGTTTAAGGAAGTTTGTGCTAGTTTTCTTTGATGACATATTGATTTATAGTCAGACATGGGAAGCACATTTGCAACATGTGAAACAGGTGTTGATAGTTTTGGAGAAGCACCAACTTTATGCGAAGCCATCTAAATGTGCTTTTGGAGTATAGGAGGTAGAGTGCCTTGGTCACATTATTTCCCATGAAGGTGTCAAAGTTGATTCCCAGAAGATCAAAGCGATAATGGAATGGCCCATGCCAAAAACTCTCAAAAACCTTCGAGGGATCCTTGGACTAACAGGTTACTATAGAAGATTTGTTGAAGGTTATGGCAGCATAGCAGCTCCACTCACTACATTGCTAAAGAAGGATGCTTTCCATTAGAATGATGATGCCACCAAATCATTTGAGAAACTAAAAGTAACTATGTGCACCACTCCAATTTTGGCTACTCCAGACTTCTCACAGACATTCACTGTTGAATGTGATGCTTCTGGGTCTGCATTGGGGGTAGTACTAATGCAAGAAGGAAGACCCATTGCATTTGAAAGTCATCAATTCAAAGGTAAGAATCTACAAAAATCTATCTAGGAGAAAGAAATGATGGCTATTCTTCATGCAGTTAAAAAATGGAGGCCTTATTTGATGGGTAGACACTTTAAGGTGAAAATGGATCATGATAGTCTCAAATACTTTTTGGAGTAAAGATTATCATCTGAGGAACAATAAAAATGGGTAACCAAAATGTTGGGTTATAATTTTGAAATCATCTACAAGAAGGGTAAAGATAATGTAGTAGCAGATGCACTATCCAGATGGGATCCATCCACAGAAGCATTACTTTGTGCAATGTCCATATTGCAAGCAGATTGGGTGGATGAAGCTAGGTTAGAATGGGAGAAAGACAAGGATACACAGGTTCTGATTCAAAATCTCTAGCAAGGTAATTTAGATTCTAAAAAATTTTAATGGAAAGGTAATGTCCTATGGTATAAGGGTAGATTATACTTGTGCAAAAATTCAGAGCTTAAGCATAAGATTATTGCAGATTTGCATGCATCTCCAATTGGGGGACACTCAGGGTTCTTGAAAACTTATCATAGAATTAAGAAAGAATTATTTTTCCAAGGACTCAAGGGAGATGTACAAAATTTTATGGAAGAATGCTTGATATGCCAATAGAATAAATGTGAAATAGTTAAAACCCCAGGTCTATTACAACCATTAGTAATTCCTAGTCAAAGGTGGGAGGAGGTTTCCATGGATTTCATCACTGGGTCGCCTTGTTCTGAAAGTAAAAATGTTATCTTGGTCATTGTGGATAGGCTTACAAAATATGCCCATTTTTGTGCTCTCTCACACCCATTTTTAGCAAGTATAGTAGTAGCTATTTTTATGGAAGTAGTTCTCAAATTACATGGAACCACAAAAATAATTGTAAGTGATCGTGATCCTATTTTCACTAGTAATTTATGGACTGAACTATTTTCTTGTTTGGGTACTCAGCTAGCTCATAGCTCATCTTACCACCACCAATCTGATGGACAAACTGAAGTGGTTAACAAATGTTTAGAGGGGTATCTCCATTGTTTTGTATTAGATAAACAAGAACATTGGGTTAAATGGCTACCACTTGCAGAATGGTGGTATAACACATCTTTCCATACCTCTTCTAAAATGTCTCCATTTCTAGCACTATATGGTTACCATCCACCTTCCATCACTTCTCCATTAAAGGTGCACACCAAGGTTCAAGATGTGGAAGAGCACATTCAACATCAACAAGAGGTTTTGGCTAGTTTGAGAGAGAATTTGGCCTTGGCACAAAATAGGATGAAGAAACAAGAAGATCAACACCGTAGTGAGCAAAATTTTGAGGTGGGTGACTGGGTATTTGTTCATTTATAGCCTTGCAAGCAGATGTCCTTGAAGTAATAGAAAAAGGACAACAAACTTTCTCTAAAGTATTATGGCCCTTATCAGGTTCTAAAAAAAATTGGAAGTGTGGTTTACAAGCTCGAGTTACCTCATTCATCTCACATACACCTAGTATTTCATGTTTCTTGTTTGAAGAAGGTCATTGGACAGAAAGTTTCATCCCAGACAGAGCTCCTAGAACTAGATAAAGAAGTATGAGTCATTTTGGAACCAAAGAAGATCCTCCAAACATGTACTAAGAGGTTGAGAACCAGAGAGATTAGGGAATATTTTATCAAGTGGAAAAACCAGAGCAGTGAAGATGCAACTTGGGAAGGTGAAGATTTTTTGCAATAACATCCAGAGTTATTCAACGTTGAGGAAAACATTGGTTTGAAGGGGAATGGCATGCTACGCCCCTAACCTATCACATGTATGAGGATAGTATTAGCCAACTTGTGGGTTACTTATCCCTCTTTGATGTTATATTACATTTATCTATGCTTTCTTTTGATTAGTAGGTCAGCTTATGGAGTAACCATGGCCTAGATAGACTATATATAGGAGATAATGGGTAATTATTTATCATCATATTGTGAATTCTACTCTTATTGAAGCTTGTGGAGGTTTCCCCCTCGAAGTGGCTTATCTATTATCATATATTTGGATATATTTCAGTCATATTTGGATATAATTTTGCTATTATACTTAATTCTTGAAGTAATTTCATTACAAGGACACTTGAAATATTGGTGGCATAACAACCTCAAACAAATCATATGGCAATAACATGACTCAAAAGGATTCTCTAATCAAGGTGCAAAGCAAACAACAAATGTTAGGTCTAGGCAAGGGATTTTTTAGATCAAATATGAAACCAACCCAAGTAACACAATCCAAACACAAAAGGTGGATAACCTAAGCCTGAATTTAGATGAGGCTTTGGCATGAACCTAATTAGTTTTTAAATTTTTACTTTGAAAGGTTGATATTCAGATTCAATGAAAAAGACTCGAATGTTCTAAGGCAAAAGGATAGACCAAACCAGGTAGCATAACTATGCATTTGAAATAAGAGATGTATAACAAAGGTTTAAAACTTGGTTTAAAAAGTGACAAGAGATGGGAATCAATCTAACAATGCAATGATATGATTTCAAATAAATGACATGGTAAAAGGTTTAGACTAGAAGATCCCAAGCAAATGTTTGAGATGAAACATGCAGTGTGACAATGCCCCATTTAAACAAGTAACACACCCACACAATTTTTTATAAATGACAAAGGCAAATGTGTGGTGTTAAATGAATAGTGTAACACATTTTTATAACAAAGGAATGATATGCAAACATAACTCATTTTTGAATGTGGTATGATTAAAAAAATAGTTTTGACACAAGACCATGTAAGTAAAAAATAAAAATAGCATAAACACCTAAGTGTAATAACCTAAATACTAAGATTGACAAGGTGGCTTTGTACTATCAAGTTCCATCTATATACTTGATCTTGAGAGGATTTTCAATTTTTGATACAAAAATTAAAATTGCATGAAAAGTAGGGTTTTTAGGTCCCCTCTTCTCTCAAGAGTTCATATGGTGACATAGAACTTTAGGATACTCGTCCTGCATCAACAGTATGTCTACGGCAAGTGGGGTTGTCTAAACTATCAATTTTCATTCATTTCTAGATGGTCCCATATGTATGGTAAACATCTGCATTAACTAGCTTGTTGTGAAAAGGTCTTATCCTTTTCACAACCACTATATCCATCAATTGCTTAGTGTAGTGTGATGTATGAGTTACCCCTATGATTTAGGGTTGAATACCCTTAATGGAGCTTGTTTAATTGCTCAAATAAGCATCTTAGTGGGTCACCCTCAATTTATATACTCTACCATGGAGTGGGGTTGAAACGATGCTAGGAGATGAATTCTTGGGTTAATGCTTCCCTAGATAACTTGTGGGGAAGTGATGAACTCCCACCCACAAGCCAAAATGCATGAAATATAAAGAGTGGAAGGACTTTATGGTCATTTTGGGGTAACCCAAATCATTTAAATTTTTGGGAGGGAATAAGTGACTTTCCTTCCAAGCTTTTGGACAAAAGATACAAATACAAAGTGAGAGCATTTTTTATCACCCAAGTTCCCTAAAGAAGATGGACGGAGAGCATACACACAACACTAGTTTTGCTAAAAAAACACTCAAACAACAAACATAAAAATAAAAACTCTTATGAGTATTTAACTAAAGTGTGGAATCATTTTTATAGCACCAAACGAAATATGTCATGAAGTTTATCCCTTAGCGTTGTGTTGAAAATTTTGAACAAAATGAAAATAACTCAAGTAAAAATATTTTAAACACCAAATTCAAATGTGTATTTTACAACTTAGAGTGTTTAAAAATGTCTTTTCTTGGCCTTTGGGTCCTACAAAATATGTTAGGGGGTCTTTGTGCTTAGAAGCAAAATGTGAGTGGGAAAATGACTTTTGAATTATAGCTATCAATTTTTCAAAATTTTACATAAAGTAAAAAAGCGTAGAAACACATCAATATCACCACTTTTCCTACAAAATAAAGCATCCGCACAAAATCGTAACTCTTAATGCAATACCATAGAACTTAAGACAATATCATGGAACTATGAGCAATAACGCAACTTAAAATATAAGATAATTTTTTTAGTCATAAAACCATCATGGGTAGGCAATACTATGACTATCAATGTAATACCATAACTGCAAAGTCATGATATTATGAATATCATAATTGTCAATGCACTACTACAACTAAAAGGTCATGATATTGTCAATATAATGGTTCTTCCAAAAAAAATAGAAGAGTTAGTGCTAAACCATGGAAGTTAGAAGTAAAATAGTGATAATTAGCATAATATCATGAAATTTAAGGTGATATCATGATTGTAAAGTTGCAATATTGTTGCAAAAATATGATTACAGAGAGCAAAAATGTGACTGCATGATTTTCAGTAAAACACCCATGATCTTTCAATTTCTAATTTATTGATTAGCAAGTTTGGATTTTGACATGAAAATTTTTAGGAGGGTGTCCTAAAATGCCTTGAGAATAACTTTTTGGGGTGCAGGTCCCATCGAGCATGTTGCCATGTGAACAAGGAATAGGTAGAGGGGAGATTAGTATAGTGTTAGTCCAATAAAACAAATCAAAATAACACACTTAACACCTGTAGCCTAGATATTATGGAGAGCGGTAAAAAAACATACAAATGAAAACACAACTAGAATATAAAATAAATCATTATTTTACCTTCCTTAGAGTTCCAAATGGCTTGTTGAAGTGGCTTGCTCAGTTTGTGCATCAAGAAGTCTTTAGAAATGAAGTTTTCTTTGCTCCTTCTCTCCTTGGCACCTTGGCTTGGTTGATTGGCTTATGAATTTGGCATGGTAACACTAATTGAAAGGTTTTTCTCTCAACAAATGATCATTATAACTTTGGCTTATGAGAGCTTAAAGATCAATATATATATATGGCCTTGTATTTATAGCCTCTAAAAGTTAACTCTCACCCAAGGTGAGTTAAGGTTGATTTTAAACATGGAATGATTTCAAACTAACCCTAGGTGAGTTGAGGCTAACTCTAGTTGAGTTAAAATTTGTCATGTAATTATGATTTTTAGTTACTAGGCATGGTTTTCAAATTAGATATTTTGAGATATTTTGGAAGAACTTGACACTCATAAAGGTAATGATGAAAAAGCTTGATATTTTCATTTTTAGAATTTCTATTTTTAGATATTAATTAATTATAAATGGATAATTCAAATAAGCAATTAATTTTTTTTAATTAGATGATTTAATTTGATTAGCATTTTAGCTCTTTTTATAATTGTTCAAGTGCCCCTTTTAATGGGTCCATAGGCCAAACTACCAGTTGTTAGGTTGTAAGGTAATTGGGGATGAATCCATGAGAGGTTATTGTTGTGTACAGTAGAATATCCAAAATAAGGATGTCTTAACATGATTATGAGCACTAAAGAATGGTGTGCAAATGAAATTGAGATTTTTAGTGATTTTTAGGCTTAATTTTCAATGTTTCGTAAGAATCAGTATGAATTTTGGTCGAAAGCCAATTATGGCTAGAATTAGGTGTCTACACCTATAATAATATATATATTAAGATTAGGCTATATATATGCTATTGTCTAGCCTATGCCTATCCTACCAAGCCTATTTTCCCCTCTCTCCTAGAGGTTGGACCCTTTTTAGGTCCCCTAAGTCAGCTATTTTGCCTTTTAGGGTGAAATCATAATTTTTACCAAATGACAAAATCATCATTTTGGTGTTTATTTTTGGGAAAATTTTCCATTTTCATTTTTTACAAAAATGGTGACTTCACTTAAAATTAGGCAAAATCACCGATTTGGTGTTTTCCATTATTTCTTGGTGTTATCACCATTTTCAAAAATGATGACTTCGTATGAAGTCACCAATTTTCTTTATAAGGCTATCATTTTCCCTTCCACAAAAATGGTGACTTTATAAATTTTCAACCTAAGCCTAGTAATAAATGTGACATAAATGTAATAAATGACAAGGGTAAGGTCACATATCAGAGGCCCATCATGTGCAAGTCACTTGTGATCCCTCACGTGATCGATAACATGACGTTGTCCTCCTCCACACACCATTTCTCATCGATAACTCTTATGAAAACCAAAGCTTAAAAATTCAAAAGGGCTAGAGTGAAAATGAATAAATTTTCACCCTGTGGGGTGAATATATAGCCTAAAATTTTTTATTTTACCTCCCTTATGCCTAGATTTCCTTCCATGCACTCTAGGAGGTTTATTTTTTGCCTCCATGGTTCATTTCATATGCCATTTGATCCTATGCTCCTTATTTTATGTTTGTTATATAACCAAATTGTATTATTGGGCCTCTTTCAAGACCCATTTAACAACATTATTTTTCTACCAATACCACATGTTAGTTCAAACATGCATCTTCATACTCACACATAGGCTATAAAAATGTTATTCTTTATGAACTCATCGTATATCCATTTTATGGGTTTCTCACATAAGCTCCATATGCCAATTTACTTAGATTATAACAAATTCTTTTTTACTGATCAATGATCTATTTTACCTTCCTAAAACAAACTCATTTTCAATTACACAATTCAACGTGCAAATGATTATAACCTCCTTTGGGCAAATCATTATTTTTTGACCTATTTACCTGTTGGGGAAAATACTCGTGCTAATGATTATAACTAACTTTGGAAAAATCATTATTTTTCTGCTCTACCTACCCTACAAGGGCTCATACCTATGTCATTGATTATAAATTCCTTTGAATAAATTAGTGTCTCAACCTCTCTTACTGATTATAACTACCTTTAGGCAAATCAGTGTGTCATCCTATGTTGTTACTATATTGTGTCATTTTCTTCATTTCAATGGAACATTCAACAACCCTATTTGTTGCCTGATCCCTTGAGGGAGCATCCAAGGCTAATTGAATGCATTTTAGGGCATGAACCTTTCATCTGAATGACTTTTACATTCTTTAAAAATACATTATTGTGTTTGTGTCTTGTAACACCTCAAACATGGGCAAACTGTAGACACTCATTTTTTATCACTTTAGTGTCTAAATTAGGTACCAGATTGATTTCTAGCAAATGACATAATTTAAACCTAGAAGTCACTAGATTTCCCAATTTCCTCTGTGCATGGGATATAATTTCCCATAAATATGTTGAGGCTTTCTTATTTAGGACATTACCCTGTACACAAAAATAACCTAGCTTGGATTCAACCCTAGTCAAATTACAACCTAACAAATTGACATTCTTGACCTGTCAATCTATTAATGCAAAATATTAAAACAATTCATAAATATCAAAAATACTAACTAGGATTAATTAAAAACAAAAGTTCAAATAACTACTTAAGTAAAAATTTTAAGTTGAATTAAGGAATTACGTTTTCTAAAAAAAGAATTTTTCAATAAAGATGAGGTCAAAGTCAAGGGAATTAATAATATATTTTATTAATTCCTAAAATTTAAATAAAAGGTGAGTCAACCTCATAATTATCTTATATGAGTTGTAATGGAAATAAATATATTATATAAGTTGTCAAGCATTCATAATTTCTTTGACCCAACCTAGGGTTAATCTAACTCAACCAAGGTTAAAACTAAACCTAAACACTATATGGTTATATTTAGTTTTAACACCTATAAATACAAGTGCCCTCACTCTCTTCCAATAAGATTTTGTGTATAAGGTTACTCTGTAGGAATGCCTTCAAGAAGCCTCTCAAGTAATGTTATAATTCCAAATTGATTCAATAAGTTTCATACCAAGCCAAGGAAAGCCACATGTGGTCTTAGAGAAGTGTTGAAAAAATGGAATATGCATTGATTGAAGTCTCTATTTCTCATAAGCCGAGCAAAAACATCCTCTGTGCCAAAAAGTGAACACTAGTTTTGACAAGGGAGGTAATATAGTTTTATTTTTTTATCTTCTATTTGTAGTTTTATTCATTGTATTAAGCTCACTATAGTACTTAGGCATGAGTAGGTTAGTTTACATTGCATTATTTTATTTGAATTTTCTTTTGATTCACTAACAATTAACTAATGATATTTAGTGCTCTTTTGATTCCTAAGGTTACACATTTCATGAGCATCTTTGATATGCTATTAGGATGACCTTAGATCCATACACTTTGAGTAGTACCTTATATAGTACATGGATGCATTAAATATATTCATGCCAAATAGGTAATTATAATTTTTAAAATTGCATATGAGCATCCTCTTGAACAAGAAAAACTTACACCCATCCATTTAATTACCAATCATATTAAGTCTCATTCAATCTAAAAGTATAAATAATAGGCAATCCCCTTTACTGGGTGGCTAGTATTTGAGAGACCATTACATTAGTGACATATAGTGGATTCCATGGAATCCCCATCTACTATACACCATGTTCAGATATACAAAGCACCTACATATGTTCTTATAATGGTTATTCCATAGAAACCATAGAGCACTCAATGATGGGTTCCATGAACCGCTACTCCTATTATTCCTACTACTTCATGACCATAGAGTCTTATTTTACATACATAGAGCATCACCAATACTACAATGACAAATATTGAACCTATATGTGTTCCTTGATAGTGTCACAAGATTATTACACTAAGTTCCTAGTGGGAAGATCTCTATGACCATCCATTGTATGGCATTTTAGGATGATCTTTCATTTTCAAACATTCTAAAAATAACATAAAAACCAAAAAACTTTCAAAAATTCAAAAATATTTATGACACCTACATGTTTTATTAGCTCCTTAGAATATATTTGTTAGTTCCATGTTGATGGAGGGCATATTCAATTACTTCTACATACACACATGTGTGTCACACTTCTCTTTGATTGTGATACAAGGATACACAAATACATGATTTATTCATATTTTAGATGTTGGGTCTTCCCTCTACTCATGTAATGCAGACATTGGAGCCATTCACTTCTTTGATCTTGATACACATTCTATATGGTTCAATGATCACATTTCATTATCATGTTTGAGTTTACATATGTACTTACACATGCTTTTATCCATGATTATATCTTACACATGGTACTTGATATGCTATACACTTGACATTTTTTTCCTAACACATTTGATCTATGGACTACTATGACATGTTTATGTTGGTTGCTTATGCTTTTTTGTATGAACTTCCTTAAGTGTATTTCCTTGTTATTATCATGATTGTTCAGACATTTGAATATGCTCCTTTACTTGCAACCCCCATGCCTATATATGATTTTTTTAACATTTGAATATGTCATTGTTTGTTTTATGGATATTTGAATATGTCATTCTTAATTTTTTGGACATTTGACCAACTCATATCCCTTCACTTATATGATATTTGAAAATTCCCCTTTTTTGTGGTCTCTTTGGATCATTGCCTTTTGACTTGCTTTTGAGTGTTTTTGAGTGCTCTTGTGTGTGTGTTTGTTTGCTTATTGAGCTTGTACTATAACTATCTATAAATTACCATGATCCTTATCATGCATATTCATCATTCATGTGATCACATTGGTTCTATTTGCTTCAATGTCATATGTACCTAGACATGTCCCTTCTATATGTTACAAGGTTCCATTCACAAATTATGTAGTTGTCTTATCCTTTTGAGGTGAGGTAACTACTAGTTCCTATCTTTACCTCACCTCAAGGGGAGGGGGAGAGAGGGGAATATTAGTGTGGGAATGACATAAATACATGTTCTTCACACTTACAACAATTATTAGATTGAGTGGAGGCATTCTTTGGAAGCATGTTCTCTACACGTATTCGATATTTAACATCTCCATATTATAGTGGGGGAATGTTTTGAAAACATGTTATCCACATTGATATTTATATATGTTTTTAGATTTTTCCATATATATAGTGGGGGCATGCTTTGGAATCATGTTCTCTACACTTACATAGTTTATAAATTGATCAAAGCACACATTTATATGATTCAAATTCATAGTTGTGATAGGATTTTATACATTGGTACCATTGTTATACACAATTTCAGCATGAGACATATCTAAGGTGCATATGTTATGCAATTTGTGCCTAATATTTTAAAATCTAGATCAATTTCAGATTCCAAAACTCTTTTATGGAATGTTACCACATCACAAACTTTTACATACGGATACCCTAGTCAAGCTTTTATAGACTTTATTAAGTTAATCTAGTGCAATAGTTGGTTCACTTTTTGGTATGGTTGAGGTGATTAAATCACTCGATATTTTCATTTTTTTAGGTTGGACTTGATTGTATCATCTAACCTCACCAGGTTATAAGTATTATTGGGTTACATGGTTGAGCTAATCTCAAATTCCAGGTGGTAACTCATCTTTTCTACAAGGTTTGGGGCATGGGTCTCTCTCTCTCTCTCTCTCTCTCTCTCTCTCTCTCTCTCTCTCTCTCTCTCTCTCTCTCTCTCTCTCTCTCTCTCTCTCTCTCTCTCTCTCTCTCTCTCTCTCTCTCTCTCTCTCTCCCTCCCCTTGGATATATGCATTTTCAAGATTTATCTATATTTGTCTGAATCTCAATTTTAGATCATTACAATAAGACATCTTTTTCAAATCAACTTGCCAATAGACAAGGTGGTTACATTGATATACGAGTGTCCTCTTAAACCTTGCTCTTTCAATTTCAATATTTTTAGTGCTTTCATTTCTATATTATATGAACTAATTATATATTGTAACATATTATTTGTTGCAGGTCAATCACCATCAAAGCACTCAAGTTGGGCACACACAAAGATAAGGTGTGTTATACAGACCTAGATATGTAGTCCTTTCCTTTAAACTAATAATTTCATTACTAGATTAAATTGGAGGAAATGTAGATAATATTTATGGATTATATAGCACCTCAGTATTGTACACTTGATTAACTCAAACCTTAGTTTTTTCTATCAATTATGGACCTTTCCCACTTCTAAAAGTCTCGTATATGTTCTATCTTGTGCCCCTTGGCCTATTTCTTAGTTTGATCTATCTTATGTTAATGACTTAGTTTTTCTATTTACATTCAGAAGGAGAAAAAACTAAAGATAAAGGGTCAGGGGTTAGATGATACCCAGATTAAGTTGCGCACCGTATCCAAGCGATGAAGGAGCTCCTCTTTGGCTGTAGAGGAAGACACCTGTAGATAAGAATAAGACTAAAACACAGAAAATATTAGAGATGGATGTGGTGGACTGCCAAGCAACACGCTCGGTCCCGGAAGCGTAGAAACTTCCTTAGAGGATGACAGTCCACTATTTGATAAAAAGAGTGTTGTATGAAAAGAAATGGTGAAAGACTAAGAAAGAGAAATAAAGATAATGCGTACCTGTTCTCTGCAGTCAGTCTGTCACAGTAACTGATGTCAATAGTCCTGTCAGCATCGGTTCATAAATATGTCGACATCAATTATGTTACCGATGTCGGTAGGGGCAATGGGCCTTGGACAAGTTTTAGAATGTGTCTATGGTCGATAGAGGGGTCTGGAAGGAGTCTGGGTCTGTGCAGGGTTGCAAGACAGTAAATAGGCTCTGAGAGGGGGCGAAGGCAAAGGGTTGGTATGTAAATGGATAAGAATAGGATGAAGGCTTTTCAGCCTTTCCAAGAAGAAAGTCAGGTTGGGTTGACTGTATTCAAAAATAGTAAATAGAAACTAATTACTAATGGATTATAAACACTGAAATGGAGACAAAAGAATACTTAGCTCTGCTTGATGAAGAACCAAGGGTGTGAAAATGATTATTCTTGTTGTGGCTAATGTCGAGGTCCCTGTGCAATGTTCCAATCCAATCTGGAGTGACTTAAGTAGAGTTTCTGTAGCCAGGTGAGCGTTAGTCAAAGTCTGATGCTTTGTTCTCAGAGTGTGCACATCCACATCCAAGAGTCTAAGGGAGAGAGCGAGAGAGAGATTAGAGATTAGAGATCTTAAGTCAGATTTTAGAACTCAGTTTAAGAAACCAACCTCGGCAATTCCACCAGTGTTGGCTGATAGTTGACTGACATCGGTGGCCAGAGAATGGGTAAAAGGGCTATTTTTAGCCTTTTCCCTATTTTCCATCCACTAAGTGCATTTTCCATTAGAGAATGATCAAAAGACAGGGTTATTATGCACGAGTGTTGGTTAGGCGGTTGGAAAGGAGTGAGAATAGGTCATAGGTAGATGACTTAGTCTCAAGGTGAGTCATAGGGTAGGAAATGGTCTTAGGGCGAGGTGTCTAGGTGAGGTGTCGTGGTGAGGTGTCTAAGGTGAGGTGTCTAGGTGAGGTCAAAAGACAGGGTTATTATGCACGAGTGTTGGTTAGGTGGTTGGAAAGGAGTGAGAATAGGTCATAGGTAGATGACTTAGTCTCAAGGTGAGTCATAGGGTAGGAAATGGTCTTAGGGCGAGGTGTCTAGGTGAGGTGTCATGGTGAGGTGTCCAAGGTGAGGTGTCTAGGTGAGGTCATAATTTAATATAAGTAGTTTATTTTAAATTAATAAAGTGTGTAAGGGACCAAGGGGAGTCAACACAATTTTGGTGTCTACATTTGCCCCTTTTTGTCTTGTTGGTTGTTCTAACGAACTTCAAGACAAAAATAGGAGTAAGATGCCCTAGGTATGGGATGAGGTGTAAGTTGTCCCAGGTATGGGATAAGGTATTCCCCCTCAAAGCAGGAATCGAGAGAAGGGAACCCAAAATCGGGTGCCAATTTGATAGGTAGTGGATGGGTATGGTGAAGCTAGAGTGTGAACGCTGCAATAGTTGAGATTGTGCATATACCACTTCACGTGATAGGTAGGTCAAATTGTTGCAAGTAAGGTCAAGGAGCACTAAAATCAAAGTAACCGGTCCCCAACTTTTTGGTCATAGTTGATTGGGTTAAACGATCAAAGTTGTAGCTCCAATGGTTAAGGAGGACTAAAATCAAACTAATTGGGCCCCAGCTTTTTAGTCATAGCTGATTGGGTTAGATCAATCAAAGTGGTACCTCCAATGGTCGTCATGTTCTAAGTATCTTGGGCTTAGGAAGTGCTCATAAAAAACATGAAAATGTCACAAATATTGGGGATCAACTTGGGCGTGATTTGATAATAGGTTTGAGGGTCGTAATATGAGGTGCGTACAATTTGCTAACTATTCATGAGGTAGCATATATGCAATCAACCAAGGTAAAGTTGTCTTGAAAGTAGTTGTGGTCGGAGGAGATAGTCATGATCTCCAAGGTCATTGGTCGAGTCGGGTTGAGATATAAGTGATCTCAAGTATTGTTTGTTGTGGTCAGGGAGATATATATAATCTCCAATGTGCCCCATGAGAAGTCTAAGGTGACTTCTGCAATGTCAAGGCTGGTTATTTGGTCATGATTTTGGACTAGGTTAAGTCATGGTTAAAGGTTATATGGTTTTTCCATCAAGTAGATGAACAAACAAATGGCCGACATCATCAGAGAGATGAACGGACGAATGGCTGAGCTAACCCCAGAGGACTTTGTGTTAACTGAGTGCTGCCTACATAGCCCCTGCGAAGGGCCTCAAGCCAATGTAGTTCTCCCCAAAAGGGAAGAAGAGGATAGGTTATGGATTGGTTTTGACTAGGTTAGGTCATGGTTAAAGGTTATATGGTTGGTTCATCAGGTAGATGAATGAACAAATGAATGGCCGAGATAACCTCAGAAGACTTCATGTCAACTGAGTGCTACCTATATAGCCCTTATTTTAAGAGCCTCAGGCCAATGTAGTTCTCTCCAAAAAAGGAAGATGGAGTCAAAGAGGTTGATAGTTGGTTTGGTTATATTGAGTGTATGATGATGTTACAGCCTTTTCCATATTGTGTGATGGTGTATTCTATAACATTGGTGATGTGGCTTTTCATCCCTAGCAATTTTCCATATTAGTGATGGTGTATGCTAAGAATGAAATGAATAATGATGTTATAGCCTTTTCCATATTGTGTGATGGTGTATTCTATAACATTGGTTATGTGAGTGTATGATGATGTTACGGCCTTTTCCATATTATGCGATGGTGTATTCTATAACATTGGTTGTGTGGTTTTTCATCGCTAGCAATTTTCCATATTTGTGATGGTATATGCTTGACATAAATTGTGTTTGGTTGTTAGTTTCCATGTGTATTGTTTTCCATAGAAACTAATGTGAATGGGCTATGATAATTTATATAACACAAATTGGTATTTGCATTAAATAAATCATGAGGTTAGGTTAGTGGTTAGAAAATGTTTTGGTTTAGTTTGGTTTGGGTTAGTTGTATGTGACAAAGGTGTATAAGAAGTGAAAGGCACGTTGCTCTTTCATTGATAAGGACTATAATGATTGTATGGATAAGTTTTTTACAAACAAAAGCCCCGTTCATGCATTAATTTGACCATTGGTTTGTATTAGATAAGTATTCTGATCACTTGACATTAAGTGAGCTCAAAATCCCTTGAGTATGTTGGGGTACTAGGTGTAATTATGTGAGGATGTTGCAACCCTTTTTAGAAGGGATAAATTTGCCCCTTTTGCAGGTGACCCTAAGAATGACCATAGGCAAGTCCATGACTTAATAGTTTGTCAGTGATTTTTTTTTTTTTTTTGTAGACTGATCAATGCGGGAAGTCTACTTGGGGATGTTTTGTTTTGCTTTATAGTCATGTGGCACTATGTATGTAGCAAAATTTAGTCATAGCCATCCTTCGAGGGAGTGGTCTATATTTTGCCTTGTATGGTTGAATGTATTTGAATAATTATCCTTCAAGGGAGCAGTCTATCAATTACAGTAATGATGTAGCTGTCCTTTGAGGGAGCAGTCTACATTTATAATTTATAACCTTTTGAATAGGCATCCCAATTTTATGTTTGTTTGTTGGACTGAACTTTGAGTCATGGACTAGACTATAGAGGTTTAGAGGTTTCCCTTTTATTAGGACAAAGCATTAATGAAAAAAGGGTTAACTAATGTTTGTAGGGAAAAAGGGTTGAAGGAATAGGAATGAGGATGACAGGGATTGTTCAAGGGACGAGCTCAAATTAAACATCAAGTAAATGATTACTTGATTAACAGTAGAATGGTGACAAGTGTAAGGCATTAAGGGGCTCAGGTTTTGGTCAGCCTTCAAGAGAAGACAGATGATAAGTGCCTGATCCATACTTTGTGTGTTATGATATAAGGTCCGAGCCAATTAGGAGCAAACTTGCCTCGTTTGCTTCTTTCCATATTGGTCACGTGTTGGTTTTCTTTAAGGATGAGATCTCTGATCTTGAAATCTTGCTCTTTTAGATTTTTGTTATAGGCATGGTTTGGTCGATGTTGGACGTGAAGTAGGTTAATAAGTTGGTCAATGCTTGGTTGAGGTTGTGATAGTCAGTATAAAGTCAAATTCCCCTAGTTACTTTTGTTACAGGGACAATGTTTGACACCCATTGCAGATAATCAATGGGTTGGATAAATGAGATGGAGAGAAGATGATGAAGCTTCTCTTCAATAAGGAGTGCAACGCGAGGATGCATCCTGTGAAGCTTTTGCTTGGCATGCTTAGTTTGAAAGGATGAAATCTTGATCTTCCAAGTTGGAGGTAGGAATCTCAGAATCACTGAAAGTGATGGCGGCAATGGTTGGTAATGATTTGACTAGAGCAACTAGTGGTTGGGGGTCTTCAAGTTGGACCTCCACTGCCTGTAAAGCTTTGATTAAGGCTTGGCAATGTTGTGGAGAGCTTTGTATTAGGTCATACAAAGATACCTTCACAGGGGTTTGGTGAAGTTGTTTCACCATGGAGCCGTGAATTGCCCCAGAAGATGTTGGTTGGGATGTGCCCAAGATTGAAATCTTGGGTTTTGGTGGTTGAGAAGGCTTGACGAATGGATATGTCCAAGGGATAGAAACCTTCTCTTTTCCTTTATCCTTTAAAGTTTGTGACCTAGTGGCCACATTGATGGTGTTGATTTCAAATAAAGGGGTTAAAGGTGGTAGAGAGACCAAAGTCTGATGATGGGATCTTGATGTAGGTGAGGATGTTTGAGAGGCATGGGATGGTGTTGATGGTTTGTTGAAAGGGTGGTTAAGAGGATCCTTAATAAGAAGGGTATCCTTTTTCAAGTGTTGATGAATGACAACTTTAAGAGTGCAACAACGCTCAGTGTCATGTCTAGGCGTGCGATGATAAGCACATATTTTAGTGTCGTCGAACCAAGATGGTTTTGGTTTGAGAGGTTGAAATGGTTTAAGAGGTGGGAGACTGATGCTAGAAGATTGCAACAATTGGCGTAATAGCAAAGCATAGGAACCCACTAATGGGTCTACGCATTTTGTTGCAGTAGGGGTTGACAACTTCTGTTTAGGAGTTGTAAGAGGAGTTTTTCGTACCATTTTTTTGTTTGGCAGTGTGGCTACATGCATAAATGGCACTTTCATGGTGAGAGGTGTTGGATTTTTTGGAGGAAATATATTTTTGACAGGTAAAAGGAGTAATGGAGGCAATTTTTTTTTGTTAGGTGTTGGAGTTGGGAGCACTCCTATTAAGGTGGAAGGGTGTGGGCCCAAAATAGAGGGAAATGGTGATGGTGGGGGAGGAGTTCTCTGACATGGTTTAGCAGCCTTCTTTGGTATGGTGCCAGGACCACTATTATGCGAGGTGAGGTTCAAATCTACCTTCACTTGTGGGTGAGTGAGGTTTGATACAGGGCAAACGCTGAGAGATTTAATCTATTTCGACATGGTGGATGCCTGTGGTGGTTTAGGTTCAAAAGTGGATGATTGAGCTTTTGGAGATTTAGAAGTAGAATCCTGATCTTTGTTAGAGACTTTGGGGTGATTTGTCGTGAAAGGGTTGGCAGTCGAAGTGGGATGTGTAAGATAAGGAGCCTTAAGTCGCTCCCATAGTGCCTCATGTTTTAGGTTCCTAGAATGGAGAAATCCTAAGTTTTTAGCCAATCGTGGGAAAGGTTTAGGTGACGTCACGTGAGGTCTTGCAGTTGGTCTTTTGGAGGATTTGGACAATTGCAAGAGCAGAAACATTTTAGATGCAGTGATCTCGGGCCAAAGGCGAGAGAAAACCATCACCGGATCTTCCTCGGTCGAAGTGGGTGAAGTGACGAGTTCTTCTCTTGGTGGAGAAGGGATTGGAGAATGTGGCTCTTCGAGAGGATAGAACGCAGGGATGATCATGGCTTCTGCTTGTGGTTGAGAAGTGGGAAAAGTATGATCCTCCATTGGTAAAAGGAAAGATGATGGAGGGGCTACCAGAGTTGGTACCGTCAAATCATCCCCCAATATGGGAGAGGTCAAAGTAGCCTCTCCTATGTGTAAAAGAGGGGTGGATGGAGGACTATCCTCCATTAGTGGAGGACAAATAGGAGAAGAAGGTTCTTGTACCCGTGGTGGAGAAATAGGTTGACTAACCTCTTCAGAGTGTGGGAGAGGTTGGTCAAGAATAAAAGGAGAGACCATGTCGACCGTGCGTATATTGCGCTCTTTGGGGTCATCAGCCATGGTCTGAACATTGTTCTAACTTGGGGGATGGTTAGGAAATGGTTGCCTAAAGATGTCTAATTTTTGGTTAGCTGGCACATTTGGGTTATCTAAAACAAGATCCCCCTTGTCTAGCATGTCTTGGACAATGTTTTTGAAGGTTTTGCAATTGTCCGTGTCATGACCCTTGACACAATGATAATTACAAAAGTCATTTTCCCTGTATTATGCAGGGATGGCTTTTGAGGGGTCAAATTGAGGTGGTCAAATTTAAGGGAGATTGAGGACCCCCTACTTTACTAGTTTATCCAACACAGAAGCGTATGAGTCTCCTATTGGAGTGTATTGGCGTTGTACATATCGTTGTTGGAATTTTCTTGTGATGTATTCTGATGTGGAGGGCTCAGAGTGGTTAGTTGTAGTCGAAGATGATGACCTAAGGACCACAACGTTCGTTGATCCCTTCAACTTAGAGTGGGAAGAAGAGGGTTTAGAAGAAGATGGGTCATTGCATTTTGCGTTGGTATTTTTACTACACAATTTGACTCTATCTTCTTCTATTGCGTAGAATTCAAGCTTTCGGTCCATGGTGAAAGCTTCGTCAAATGTACGGAAAGTTTGAATCCATAAAGTGGATGAGATGTGCTTGGCACATGCTCTTGAAAAGAGTTCAATGAGCTCAGGTTGAGGTAAAGAAAAGGAGAGTTGGTTGATCAAACCTCTCCAATGGGCAATGAAGTCAGCGACTGACTCATTGTAGAATTGTTTAATAGAATATAGGTCTGTAATGGAGACCTTTTTGGTGATGTTAATTGAGAAGTGGTCAAGGAATAATTGGGCTAGTTGAGTGAAGGTAAAGAGAGAATGACTATTAATGGAACTATACCAGTCAAGGGTGGCACCAGAAAGTGACATGGGAAATGTGCAAAGTAATAACGCATCATTGTGCGCTATGAGGTAGCAAGCGTGTCTAAACGCTCGTAGATGTTGTTGTGGGTCCTCTTTACTCTAAAAATGAGTAAATTTTGGGAGTTCCCACTAGCTAGGATATGGTCGAATAGGCACTAAAGGGTGAATGGGTTTGTTACATATTTGTTCGTATGAAAGAACATTGCTTGAACCGGAAATGGATGTCTCAAGGTTAGACATCTTATCCATCAGCATCTTAATTAGGTCAGTTGATGGATTGGCAGGAGGGGCACCCCCTAGGTTGTAGGGTACCTGAAAGGCATTGGGAGGGGCGTATGATGTACTTGGTTGCATTTGTATAGGCGTAACATATTGGTAGTTCATCATAGGGACTGATGTTGAGGTCAAGGGGGCTTGTGCCATGAAGTTAGAGGGCACAACTTGACTAGGTGCCACCAAGGGTGGTTGAGTGGTGGTGACACTAGTAAAAGGATAGGTAGTCACTCTTGTATTTATGGGTGCAAGAGTGGGTGGGATAGAAACAAGCAAGTTTTGAAAAGGTGTTGAACTTGCTTGAATTGTTTGTGGTTGAGGGGGTACGGAAACCCCGATGGAGGTAGGTCCAAAAATAGAAGGGGAGGCCAAATCTTGAACATTGGCCATGGTTGTGTTATTAGTTGAAGTAGTGGCTTGACTGGTCATAGGTTGGGTAGTGGATGGTGTTGATATCATTGCCAATTCAACCAAGGAAGTTGGCATCCCATAAACAGGGTTACCTGAAGGATCTCATGTTTGGCTTCTAGCGAGATAGTGTTGGAGAGCCTTGACGTTGAGGTTAAGGAATCTCTCAAAATCTCGATCCCCTATGGGAACAATAGGAGGTTGATTTGGGGTTGGTTGGATAGGAGTACGCTTAGTATCTAAAGTATACTCCATTAGAGGACTTGTTATAAAGGGCGAAGGTAGAAGTGGTTGTTGCCTTGCGTGGTCAACAAGAGTTTTGGCTTGACTACGTGTCAAAGCCATTCAAGACAAAATGGATTTAGGTTCTAAAAACTATGTATTTCAGTTTTAGAATCCTAGAATGTGTGTTTAACAGCAAAAAAGTTAGGTTTTAAGCTTGTTGTTTTGAAAGAAAAATTTTTGACAGTGACCGACGTCGGTTTACTAACTGATGTCAGTTATGAAATGTTGCCGATGTTGGTGGGAAAACCGATGTCAGTGAAGACTGGTTGCCAACGTGGAAAAACCGATGTCAGTGTCTGTGTATTTCTAGAAACTCAAAAAATTGAAAGTTTTTGGAAGAAAAAGAAATTCTAAGTTGTTTTTGGAGCTCAGAATAATGCGACCTTACTAGCTCAAAAAAACCAGATAAGAACAGCAAAATAGATGACAACAAGCAACCTCTAAACGTTAAATTCCTAAGAATAAATTTTAGATTCGTGGTGGCTTATGACTTAGAAGAATGTGTTTGAGAATTGGGCTTTTAAAACAGGTCCTAAAGAGGAAGTCTGTGGTTGGTTTTGGGTTATGTTTTGGTGCTCAAAAATCTGTGTTAGGTTCCGTACATATCTTGGTGCTAGGGGCTTGCTCCCTTCACTTCACGAACCCAGAGCCGAGCTGGTCCGCTTAGCCAATATATACTTCGCCTATAGTTTATACTCTACCAGAGAACAGAGTGGGTCCTCCTGTTGGTAATGAAGTCCAAGTAGGATCCCTAGGAAGGGTAAGGTATCCGCTAGGTGATGAAATCCTAGTTGGGCCTTGTCTCAGGTATGTTTAAGTGTTTGATTTGATGTGAATGTGGTCTAGTTGTGTAACATATGTGCACTACGATTTATTCATAATGCTTTTTTAATTACTAAGTGAGAGGGCTAAGTATGCATTGAAGCAGGAATGAAATGCAATTATTTTTAACCCAAATTGAAATGTTTTGTTAAAATGCAAACAATAGGAGAAGAGGTTAAGAGCATGAATTTTCACTACTCTAAGATGCAGGTAAAAAGTGACAAGAAGAAAAAGAAAGATGTTCTTTTTAACTTGTGCTTATGGTTTCTTTTTGAAATAAAGAGATAGAAGAAAAGGATGCAAGAAGAGAATCTAATGCATCTATATGAAAGTTTGCTTTTTAGAAAAAATGAACCCAAGGAAAACTCTAGGGTCCCACCGGGCGTGCCAGATTGTTTCTCTACGTTTTTGCTATTTACATTCAGAAGGAGAAGAAACTAAAGATATAGGGTCAGGAGTTAGATGATACCCAGATTAAGTTGTGCACCGTATTCAAGCAATGAAGGAGCTCCTCTTTGGCTGTGGAGGAAGACACCTGTAGATAAGAATAAGACTAAAACACAAAAAATGTTAGAGATGGATGTGGTGGACTACCAAGCAACACGCTCAGTCCCGAAAGTGTAGAAACTTCCTTAGGGGATGACAGTCCACTATTTGATAAAAAGAGTGTTGTATGAAAAGAAATGGTGAAAGACTAAGAAAGAGAAATAAAGATAACGTGTACCTGTTCTCTGTAGTCAATTTGTCATAGTCATCGATGTCGGTAGTCCTGTCGATGTCAGTTGGTAAATATGCCAACGTCGGTTATGTTACCGATGTCGGTAGGGGCAATGGGCCTTGGACGAGTTTCAGAATGTGTCTGTGGTCAACAGAGGGGTCTGGAAGGAGTTTGGGTCTGTGCAAGTTTGCAAGATAGTAAATAGGGTCTGAGAGGGGGTGAAGGCAAAGGGTTGGTATGTAAATGGATAAGAATAGGAGGAAGGCTTTTCAGCCTTTCCAGGAAGAAAGTCAGGTCGGGTTGACTGTATTCATAAATAGTAAATAGAAACTAATTACTAATGGATTCTAAACACTGAAATGGAGATAGAAGAATACTTAGCTCTGCTTGATGAAGAACCAAGGGTGTGAAAATGCTTATTCCTATTGTGGCTGATGTCGAGGTCCCTGTGCAATGTTCTAATCTAATCTGGATTGACTTATGTAGAGTTTCTATAGCCAGGTGAGCGTTAGTCGAAGTCTGATGCTTTGTTCTCAGAGTGTGCATGTCCACATCCAAGAGTCTGAGGGAGAGAGCAAGAGAGAGATTAGAGATCCTAGGTCAGATTTCAAAACTCAGTTTAAGAAACTGACATCGGTGATTCCGTTGGCATCGACCGATAGTTGACCGACGTCGGCGGCCAGAGAATGGGTAAAAGGGCTATTTTTAGCCTTTTCCCTGTTCTCCATCCGCCAAGTGCATTTGCCATTGGAGAACGGTCAAAAGACAGGGTTATTATGCACGAGTGTTGGTTAGGCGGTTGGAAAGGAGTGAGAATAGGTCATAGGTAGATGACTTAGTCTCAAGGTGAGTCATAGGGTAGGAAATGGTCTTAGGGTGAGATGTCTAGGTGAGGTGTCGTGGTGAGGTGTCTAGGTGAGGTCAAAAGACAGGGTTATTATGCACGAGTGTTGGTTAGGTGGTTGGAAAGGAGTGAGAATAGGTCATAGGTAGATGACTTAGTCGCAAGGTGAGTCATAGGGTAGGAAATGGTCTTAGGGCGAGGTGTCATGGTGAGGTGTCGTGGTGAGGTGTCCAAGGTGAGGTGTCTAGGTGAGGTCATAATTTAAAATAAGTAGTTTATTTTAAATTAATAAAGTGTGTAAGGGACCAAGGGGAGTCGACACAATTTTGGTGTCTACACTGAGACCTTCTATCTTTTCCAGAATGATTAAAATGTACTTATCTTCTACCTCTAGAATTTTTGAGCCTGTGCTTACTTTCCTCCTTCCTTGACACTAGTGTCAATGTTAGTGTCTTGAGCTGACGTAAGTGTCCAGTGTCCTAAATTTATCTATTTTACAAATGAAACATATCTTAATGGTCAACCTAAGCACTTTAATATGATTTACTTCTCCAAATAGATTGATATAAATACAAGATCAATTATCATTCATTTCTCACCTAGGAAAACCTATAAAAGACCAAGAGAGACTAAGGAAACTTATCAAAATCACTCTATCAAGCATTCAATTAAACAATTATTCCTTATTTTTATACCATTCATAGGAACAAGACATCTACAGATCTAAAATATTGAAGGAGCAGCCCAAGAGTTATATTTGCTAAGTTATAAGTTAGGCCACTATTATACTTGCTTTGCACATATTTCATGATTCACACACAAGCCAACACAGGAGAGAACTACATCAGTCTGAGGCCCTCTTTGGAGTTTTGACTATGTATATAATGCTCACTAATAGAGGGGTCTTTGGGGTCAACTCAACATCACATGCCCACTAACCCTTTTTTCCCGAAGGTCACTATGAAGATGAAGAACTAGGATTTTATAGATTCATGCGGAGTGATAGCCCATGACCCAGATCTGAATACATTAGAGTGAATGCAGAGTTAAACCCAGAAGTATCTAAGTGTTCACATCTTTTTCTAGCAAGAATTCTGTATAGGACACTTGCGCCGAGTTTAGACAAGAGCATCGATGCAATCATCCTGGGTTAATGTTAGTGTCTGGTACTCTAGAAGCATCCAAATCAAAATCTAATGATTTTTCTAGAATCATCTTTTAGTTTGCTTCCTTCCTATTCTAGATCTAAACTGCATTAGTATCAAAATAAACTAAGTACATTACTTATTTATCATTTCTATAGCTAGCATAGTTATACTTTTTATATTTAGCCTATTCTTAGTTTTATAAATTCATCATATATTATATCTAAGTTTAGCACCCAATTGGCATGTTGTAGATTTGATTATCACCCTTATGCTTATTCATTTCTATATACCCCTATAATGAGTATCTAGATAAACCTTAATCTAGAAACACATTTTAGGGTTAAATACTTTCATACTTAGCAACCCTAGCATCATAATGTTGACAAAATTATTAAGGTTAATCCTTATTAATAGTTTTCACACTAGAATTAATTACTAACCAACACTAAAGTAACAAGAATGCTAGGTATTATCAATATCAACAAAGTCATAAAAACTAACAAAATCTAATGAGAACATCGAGCCAAGTATTGACAATCATAAAATCAAAAACTCATTAAGACAAGATCACAAAACACCTATATACCAACATAAGCATCAAAGTTGAAAAACATGCGCCAAACAATATTATGCACCCATGATGAGGAAACATCCCTTTAAACATGATCTACAACAAATAACTGTCAATGCATTCCCACATTACAACACGACATACCCAATATGTAATACACATAAACATTCATAAAAACATTTAGTGCATGTGTGTGATTATCTCTCTTTAGCTACCACCTGGGTCAAGGTATTATTATCCTTGATGATGCCCTCCCTCAAGCTATCACCTTCAAAGGTGTTCCTACAACCACACATGAAAACCAAGTAATTAGTCCATTTACATTGGGATAAATGAAATTATAAAATAATCAGAACTACATAATAATAATTGAGGGATAACACAGGCCCTTAAATGCATCTCCTATTTTTTTGTCTTTGATGATATGTTAGGGTTTTTTATGAGATCAATTTCCCAAATATTTGCATAAAATTTTGGAAAAGTGAGTGTATTTTTTGAAGCCTTGAAGCTTACGAACAAGATCATCAAATATATTTTTGTAGATTTTCAATTTATAAGGAAAAACTCCACTCTTCTTGATAAAACCCTACTCTTCTTTAAGGAGTCTCTGTTCGCTTTGAATTTTTTGGGTTTTGATTGCCCTATTATTTACCCTACTTTGTGCTCTATCTCTGAGGGCTATATCGATATTCTTCTTAAATCCCCTTGTCACTTATTACTACATTAGGGACATTCTTTTTTGTGAATAAGTCCGATTTTACTATTTAGATATAATTAGGGTTATTGTGCATGTTTTGTGAGTCAATGTATCACATGTTGATGTAAAACCACTTTTCCATTAAACAATATGAAAGGTTAGGGTAATTGAACAATTTTATTTCTTAAACTTATTATTTTGATAACTGTTTTTAATTTTAAGTTTTAGCCACAACCCAAAGGACTTTGATGAGAAACTGAAAATTAATTTGGCTAACAAACACAGTGAAAAATCGTCAACATTCTTGTAGACTAGAAGCCCAAATAGTGAGCTTTGATAGCACTTGTTATATACCTACAAGCTGCATAAAATAAATATAGAATGTCTACATATTAAACTATAGAATTAAATATATAATTTGGGAGGTGGATATGAATGAATAGATTGATAATCTATATATGAAACAAGGGACACATTGAAATGAAATGTCATGTCTCCTGGTAGAGGCCATTGATAACTATTAAAGCCAAATTAGGTTTATGACACTGTAATCCATTCCTTCCCCTCTCAACCAAGGTTTATATTTGACAATGGTATGCACATTTTCCTAATTTTTACATGTAAAATACAACAATTTTTTTTCAAAGATCGTATCAAATGATAAGAAATTTTTTTGGTGTACTATATCAAAATTTATAAATAATTATAGCTACATATGTTTAGTTTATAGTAATATATATTTAATCTTTTGATGTTTTTTCTAAAAAAAAGGCAATCGTCTTAACTTTTGAAGGGCAATGCTAAATGGATAACTATCATAGAATATTTATTTGACAAGCAAAGTTAACAGTTAAATTTAAACCTTGTAGGCCTCACCCTCTAACCATATAGCCATAAATAGCTAGTGAGAATCTTCCCCTTGCTTCCCTTAAGGGTTTTGGCCTTTGGGAGCCAAAGCATTCTTTTTGTTCTATAGAATGACATAGGATCTTCCCTAAAAGGTCATAAGTCTTGCTACCATTGCTTATATAGGGCTTCACCAAAAAAACAATAGTACATAATCCTTGCTTTAGCTTAAGCTCCAAAATGAAGTGAATTAAAATAGACACATTTTTACAAGTTTCACTATATTCAACAATGCAAATCATTGACTAAATGATTGTGGTTCAATGAAATTCGACGATACATCAAAATGATAAGCCCATACCATAACCCCCAATCAATAATAACATATTAACACTTGTGCTAAATTTATTCGTTAACCATTATTTTAATCACCACTTTGCACGTTAGCACCACCAACATCATAATGCTAAAAAAAATCCATTAAAGTTAATCCCTAAAAAGAATTGCCACACTAACATTAATTACTAATCGACACCACAATAAGAAGAATGTTAGGTATTATTGACACCAATAAAATCATAAACATAGAACATTATCTAATGACAACATCAAGCCACAAAATCAAAAAACTTGTAGAAAAACACTAATAGCCACTAGTTCCCAACATAAGCATCAAAGTCAACAAAAAAAATTTAAAAAAAAGTATAAGAAAAGGTTGCATAAACATTGGATCCCACCATAAGCATCCAAGTCAACAAACATACACAAAACACTATCATGCTCCCATGATGAAAGAAAACATTCCTTCTATGACACACATTAGCTCTAGCTATCCCTCTCATAAAGAATGCTCTCTTACACCCACACATGAAAGCCAAATAGTGAGTCCATTAAATCAGGGAAAATGAACTCATAAACTAATCATAACTAAATGACAGTCTAAATAATAATTAATTACAATTAAATAACCATTAAGTATAATTAATTCCACATAAGTCCACATTATAAACATGTGAAAACTAGAAAATAAAATCCATAATAATTTTATTGTCATTTGTTTAATAAGAGTTGCAATAGATAAACATGTGGTACAACCAAGAGCGTTGGGTCAAATTTGTTGGCTCCGAGAATGCAATGAAATGTGATGCTAACAATCTTTTGATGCTAACAATCTTTGAAGCACTAGAATAAAAGAATTCAACAATTAATATACATGGTTTTTTTTAGTGCTTGAGAGATGGCTAACATTTTACATTTTTTAATTTCATCTTATAATAATTTTATCCCATACAACATCGTTCCTCAAATCATATCATAGGGATTACAATTTTCGAAAACAAATCATCTTTTTGATTGGGCAGAGAGAGCTAAATCAAGCCAGTCTTGGTCATCCCAAGAATCCCGAAATGTCTCTAGATTGGACTCGGAATTAATTAGCGTTGCCAAGCAAATTTGTTTCTTCCATTCCTCTAGGCGAGGATAGCCACATTGATCTGCTACCCAATCGCAATACTGCACAGACGGTTCAGCAACATAAGATAATAGAAGTTAGCATCTCAATTACATGTCAATCACAATAGAATGCCTTCACAATGGATTCAATAAGATAGCCAATGCTACCACATGCTTGATACCTTAGATCTTGTTTATTTTGTTTCGTTTTTGCTTAGGTTTCAAAACTGAGATTTCAAACGGTCTTGCATTGTGACCTTTGTCATTTTATAAAATGCACTGGACATGGAGATATAATCATGATAGAATGAATTAGAACATATTTATTTGAGTATTCTATCCCCTATTAGTTTCTTCTCTCTGAAATAAACGTGTGGTGCATAAGTCCATTATGATGTGTTAATGCACTTTTCCTATATTGCAAAGCCAAAGATTTTCACATTACCATGTTTCTCAATAAGTATAGAAAATTAACATGGCCTTGCATTTTTTGAATAAAAGATTCCTTTGTAGAGAAACTGAACCAGGCAACATCTCAATGAGGCATCAATGCAGAAAAAGAATAGCACTTTGTACAAATTTAACAATTTCCAAACAACAAAAAATAAGGTAATGGAGAGTGACCTCAAAATCAGCAATATCATGAGTATAATGTTTGGGCAAGCCAGCAATATCCTTAAGTTCATACAAGTCTTCCACAGCCTTAATCATGTCCTTTATTGATGGAAGAACTGCTTTCCCTGACAATATATGTGCTATCCATTTTGATTGTGATTCAAAGAACGGAAAAGCGATGATCTGTAACCAGCCATAAAATATGGTTATGGAAATATACAGAACTTCAACTCACACACACAAAAAATGATGCAGGGGCATCTACACAAGACATGGTTATGATTTAAATTTAAAACCAAATTATTGTATTTCCCTCCAAATGTTGAAATTAAAGAGAAATTGTAATTAGTAAAAGTAAAAAGGTGATTGCTGAGTTGTTGAGGAAATGAGGGGAATGGTTGGAAGATTTTCAACCGTAAGATAAATCTTCTCATATTAGAATACGCTGGTAAAATTTCAAACTATTTCTTGTTTTAATCCTCAGCCCAAATTGGGCGCAGAGGTTAGAGAAGAGATTTTTGGTTTATTAAAAGAAAAAGAACAGTCATTAAGGGCGCAGGAGAGAGGAAGAGAGGTAAGGACCTCTCATAAAAGAAAAATTTCTGTAAGAGGAGATGTACGTAGAAGGTGGGACAGAAGGAGAGCCTCTCAGCAAGGAGAGAGGAAGAATGAGCAGCAGTATGTAAAAAGGCAGGACTGCAGTAAAGAGAAAAATGCAGGAATCAGGTGAAGAAATATAGAGGAGAGAGAGAGAGTGAGGATCTCTTATTCAAGAAGAGAATGATGTAAGTGTTCTTATTTGATCAAAAGTAAAATGATGTTGATTTATTCTGATATCATCTGTAGAACTCTGTTTGGCTGTAGCAGGCCTGTGTGTATATAAATTCCTTAAGAGCTTAAAAAAAAAAGTTTGCCTGGAGATATCCACCATCCGTCCCAAATGTAAGAGGCAAGTCTGTCCTATTCATTCTTATCTGTAGAAACAATTTATACAGCCAGCGTCTATGTAATAGTGAATCCGCAAAAGCCCACCAAGACCAATCGCTTGGAATTTGTGATTCTGCGAAATATTTATGTGTGTTAATTGTGTGAGTGCAAAATACAAACCAGTTCACATAGTGGACCTTCCAGGTCATTCAAGGTTGAGACTTAAGCTGGACGAATTCTTACCTCAGGATGTTGGGATTGTGTTCGTTGTTGATACTTTGGATTTCCTGCCAAATAGTCGAGTCACAGTCCACTCAATAGATTTCATAAGAAAGCAGTTGGAAAGGGAAATAGACAAGTTGTGTGAATTCGCATAACGTGAAGAATCGTATAAGAAGAATCTAAAGAATCAGATGCAATTATTAAGAAGTGATCAAGCTGTTGAAATTTATGCACATAAATTGAAGGCTCCGCAGTCAACACAGGCCCGCGAAGAGGTTCAGGTAGGCGAGACTTTTGATATAGAGGTTCTTGGTTGGACTCAGGCTTTTTCAAGTATACATCACCAATGGATCTAGAAACCTGAATAATTCCCTCCACCCGCCAAATTCCATGCTTTAGAAACACAATATGTGAGTCGTCTGGGTGTAAAGACTGTAGCTCGTATTTAATATCATCAATACATGCATTATGTTCTATTGATGACTGCATTGTAATAACTTCTCCTATGAGGCTGTGGCGAATTCTGCATCATCAGGAGTACTTTCAGCTGGTCTAAATTCAGGTGTACCATGCATACTAGGTGTTCTAACCTGCGATACAAATGGAACAGGCCATTGACAGAACTGGTAACTATAGGATCTTTCATTGCAATAATAAGCACTAAAGCAGTTTTAGTCAAGGCTCTCAAGCATGCGTAGAAAACCATGGAAGCCTTTACGGTTATGAACGTTTTGTTATTGTCGAAATTATGAATGATTGAAGGCAAATAGTAGGTAGATACCTCAATAAAAAGTGCAGATAAACGCATATTTATAGTCTGTGGCAAGTGCAGATAAACGCATATTTGTAGTCTGTTGTTAAACGCATATTTCCATTCTTTTTACATTATTGAAATCATGATTTCATTAAATTTAGAATTGAAGAAGATGAACTGGAATGGCGCAATCTTTCTGGTCTTGCTCTGAGTGTTCTTGGCAAAGGATGACAGAGATTGGAGAAGCTGAGTTTAGTACGGTACCCTGCAGTGACCAGTCTGAGGTTTTGTGAGGGGATGACTGACAGAGGTGTGATATCAATAGCTATTGGTTGTGGGAGAACATTGAAAGCCCTTGGCATTGCAACATGTGTAAGGATAACTGATGATGCTCTGGAAGCTGTTGGAGCTCACCGCCATTTATAGGTTGCAAGGCATGTCTAGGCACCTAGAGACTCGAGTCATGAACATTGTTATTCTGTATATGAGAGAGGCCTTTTTGTCCATGGATTAAGTATAACGTGGCTCTGTATTTGAAGAGACAGTCCTGGATGGCAAAACAAAACCCAGGTAATATTTACAATTGGAGGACATCATGCTAGGCACCAAAAAATCAGGAACTTTATACGGAGAGGAAATACAAATACAGCCACCTAAAGGGAGAACAGTGGATCCCATCTGGGATGCCTCAGGATTGACCCTATTTTAGACCATACAAACCTTTCGTGGAATTCCAACAAATGAAAGAGAAGGGGCTAGCAAAGGTGGAAAAATATGCTCATATAATGGTCCTACACGATCATCATCCACTGTCACAATGCCCTTTGTATCAAGAAATGGGAAAGCATAAGAATACCTGCAAAAAGAGAGATGCAATGAGCACAGATGTGGATTCAACTTTAAATATAATAGTTCCCACGTACAACGGACAGAGGACATGGTGTGATGCCCAACCATCTTATCTAACGTTAAGGACATGTACAATTACGAGAAGTGTGGAAGGAGCCCAGCAACTGGATGAGCATGCCTTACCCAGTACAATGTATAATTGAGTCTGCAATAACTGAGGAACCATCCTGGAAAGCCACAATTCCATTGTCATGAAGAGATTCCACCTGTATCATAAACAAATACACATCAATTGGCTATTTCAGAATCACCTTAAATCGACTGTATACTAAATTTTCATGGTGTTTAGAAGTCATGATATGTACTAAAGGAAATTCTATATTAGGAATCATTCATGGTGCCACATTGAGTGCATCCACGAATCTTCTCTCTGGTTGAAATGGAAGAATGTCATACCACAGAATGCATATGAAAATTCTGATAATTAGCCTCGATTTTTCTTATTGCCTCCATGACAACCAAAGATTTTGAAGATAAGTGCACTTCTTTGGCCACCCTAAGCAATTCCAATGAGATATCTTGACCACTTTGGGAATTCCCAATAATAACTACAACCTGCACACACATATAATCACAGAATATAACTCAAACAGGAGCACAAAAAGATATTGATGTGCCTCTTCAACTGCATACAGTAGAAAATAAATTTAAGATGTTAAATAGTAAGTACATAGGAAAAAAAGTATTCCTTAAAACTATGCAAGTGATCCTCAAAAAATATTATTCATAAATGCATCATAGCACGGAGCAACCCCAAATCACATGAAACTTAGAAAGAGGTAGGTTTTTAAAACGGACATGACAGCAGTAATGCAAGCTCTCAAACCCTTTAAAAACAGGGGAAAAAAACAGGCTATAAAATGCATCATAGCTCAAAAACTCGGCAGCCAGAATATTGACTCGGAGCACAACTTGGCAGCCCAAAATTTCGACTGGGACACACAGCCCGGCAAAAAACGTGGCAAAACTTGGGAAAAACTGGTAAAAAAAAAAAAAATATATATATATATATATATATATATATATATATAATTATAAAATAAACTTAAATAACATACAAAGTACTGTTAAAAAGCATTAAAAAATGAATTTAGAGAATGCATAAGAGAATAAATTGAACTCCACCCGTTAAAATCTTCAAATTTGATTGAAAGGACTTCACCGAAACTGGAAAATGATCAAATGTGTTTTCAAGTAAGAGCAAATGAAAAAACAGCATGAAAATGAAGGTAAATGTGAAAATGACGTTTTTGATTAGTGGCTGTAATTTTGCAGTGTTTGGCGAGTTTTTAGTATGGACTTGCGAGTGCTCGCATATCCATACTCAAATCTCACCACGAGTTGAGGGCGAGTTACTTGCCCAGGTCTTACTCGCAAGTCCTATTTGTTTCTGGTGATATTGCAAGTTACTTGCCCAGGTCTGTTACTTGCAAGTCCTATTCGTTTCTAGTGATATTTCACGGTTTTTAGAATTACAATGTGTACTGCCAATATTAATCCTATATAGATTAGGCTATACATGACACAAAACCAACATGCAATAAACTTAACTTTCAATCTCAAAATCAGCAAGAGAACCAGAAAAAGACTTGTTTCTATGTGGGCATTGTTGTTGTGTGATACAACAATGACACAAAGGACTAGTCAAACTGTCAAACATTTGAGTGTTTTAGATTTAAAGAGCACATTGCATTGGAAAACATGGTATGTAAAAAGTTTCCATTTCTTATATTTATAAATAAACAGGCTTGCTGTTGTGAGGGCAAAATTTCTTTCAATCATGGAATATTTATTGATTGTAAAATCCAAACACACACCAGGATTTTTTGTGAAGAAAATAACATATTAGCATAACTGCTGTTCAGTTCTGTCATGCTATAATCAGTAGTATGCTTGACCAAGCACACGGCTCATTTAAAAAAATGCAGTAGCAGATATAGGGAACACAACAGATGTGTTACAAAAGAAACTGCCAATAGGAAGAGTGACAGCTAATTCAAAGAAGTCCCCTCTTATGTAAATCAATTCTGTACATCCCTAATGGGAGGAGGGGGTTGCATTTATATGAAGGATATAATTAATAAACTCAAAGCTCAGAAAAAAAATCAGATAAAAGAAACAATGTAGGATAACTAAATTCAGTTATCATTCCAGTCTACATTACCAGAAACTGCTGCTAAGGGCTCTGGGTACGATACGGAACGGCATAGGATACGGATTCGCCAGGGATATGGGCAAGATATGCCCCTGCCCCTGCAGGTACATCCGGATACATACAGGGACATATCCAGGCATATCCGCAGGGGCAAAGGCATATCCTGCCCGTATCCCAGGCGTATCTGCCATTAAAAAAATGATTTTTTAATTTTCTTTTCTATTTCACTTCATGAAAATTCAAACATGGACTTCAAAAAAAATCTAAAAATAAAATAAAGTAGATTATCAACCCTAAAATCAACTTTCACACTCATTTTATCAAAAGAAAACAACACATTTAGCTTTCATTGCATTTTTACCTCTCATTGCACATTTGTTCTCTCATCTTCATTTTTTCAATTGCATAGGATTGAAACTCCTTCCTTTTGCTAGTCCTAGACTGCTAACATGGATGCCTCTGTTGCCTACTTTCCATCGCTCGACACGGAGCTAGACAGTGCTTCACACAACCTGCATAGTGGAGCTAGTGGGAGTGGCACTGCTGTTGCTTGTGGTCCTAATGAACCACATGATGATGAAGACATTGCAATGAATATGCTGATTTGTCTTTATTTTTGTCCATACATTGTAACATTTACGCTATGCACCTGTTATAAAACTAATCTAAGTTTGACCATTGAATACTATGATATTTGGCATTGAATTATGAGTATTTTTCATGGTTATTTAACTTATTTTGTTTCCTCTGTGCATATTATGTGGATTATTTTGCTTATATGGCTATATTTTTTATATTTTATATCTTATATATATATTTTTGTATGGCCATATCCAAAACGTATCCAATCCCAAAAAAATCCATGTATCCAATTCTCATACCCGTATCCGTATCGGCTACTTAGATTACAGTTTTAAAATGCCAAGAGCTCAGCAAGATTCTGCATCTGCCGCAACTAAACTAGAGGATGTTCACCATGAACTATGAGAGATATTAAGAACATTGGATGGATTTCATGCAATGCACCAGGGGCGGATGCAAGAACCAAATGAAAATAGAAATAGAACCTTAATATAAAATGGCTTGAATGCGAAGTTCTGATAAATTCTCAAAAGGGTGGTGAAGCTAGGAAGACTAGGCGAATTCTTGAAGAAGTAATTAACAAGATTTTGTGAATTTTCTCAAACAAAGGCACTTAAGGTTAACTCACCTTCTATGTGGTATTTGGTTTTTTGTGCCATGTAAAACATATTTTATACACTAGATCAAAATAGCAGTTAAAGCTAAACTGAATATACAAGGAGTTGCTTTGACAAACTCTGTGATGGAAAAATATTGTAGAGGGCAAAAATAAGATATAGGAAAATATTAACCAAATATATAAGGACAAACAATAGTTAAAGAAAGAACCAAGAAACATAGGATGGGAACCAACAAAGCATAAGCAATGATTTTAGGTAAACTTGAAGGATCTATAGAGCAGGCTGAGAAATGCATAAAAGAGAGCAAACTAGCTGCTATGACACGGCACCATGAGTCAAGATTGAATAAGGATCTTCAAGAAGCCTCTATAATTTGAAATTAACAGTATAATACATATGCCTTTTATAAGGAAAAGAAACAACACCTCATTATAGAATGGATCTGGAACACGATAATTATGGCTATGTATTTGTTTTCCTGGCCATGTATGCATACCTGCACATGTTAGTTTCAACAACAAAATCAGACATTATGGGCTTTTTCAACAAAAAGGAAAATGCTAAAGTACTACCATCCTTGTTGTCCAATAAGCTGAAACAAAAAAAGTTTATGAGATATTTTGAAACTATAAACATTCCTTTTATATTACACATTGATAATTGTATCTCAGATTTTTCCATAGGACAATTCCACATTGGAATAAGTTTGGCTAAAAAACTACGACAAAAATCAATTTCATATTATTTTATCCTAGAGGATTGCAAGCCAGAAATGGATAATTGATGAGTCTGTATGGAACAATTCTCACAGCGAACTATAAGGAGAATACTAGATAACAGTATGTACATTATCCCTACACAATCCAGACCATGGAAAAATGTCCATTACCAGTTTTTTATTTACATCTAGGGGATCATTGGCCTTGGGTGTTAGGAGAGCCACTAGGAGGAGAACCCTACTTCCTCCTTGCATTGTTCAACCAAACCCTCTTAACCAAGATAATTATCCCGAGCACATTGTCACTCAACATCGGCCCTTTTCAGGTAATCAACAAAGAGCTTGACCCTTCTGCTCCTGACTATGATGCACCCTATAGCCTTCTTCTTCAGCAGGTCCCTTATTTTCAATCAAATGTGGAACAAAAGCGGTTATGGGTTTACAATACCCGTAAACCCTCAATGTTATTAGATTAGCAGTTATATATAGGAGGCTCAAATCATTTCATTATGACAGAAAGTATGTACTGAGATAGTAAAATAGTGTAGTGTAGATGGTTCAACTCTCATACTGAGAGATTTTGAGGAATGATTCCATCCTTAAGGAGTACTGTAGGGTGTAGCTCTATCTCAAAGGTATTCGTCAGGAGTTACTAAATATTGAGGTACATTGGTACCTTACATATATCTATTATGTTGGGTTCCTGCATTATATTTCTGCATATTTATAATATTGGATGTCGATTCATAACAATAAATACAATAACACTATTTGGGTATGGCCTACACACACCAAGCTTCAAAATAGTGCACAGAAATGATCTTCATATTATGGTGATTAAGAAATACGATGTGGGTATGGCCTAAACCATCCTAGCAATGAGAAGAAATCTATGCACGGCCTGACCAGAATCATATATAAGAAATACAATAAGACACAATGTGGGTATAGCCTAAACATATATCCAAATAATGTATATACCGTAATCATGCAGAGGCATGATATTGTGATGAATAAATTACAACGTCATACAATGTGGGTAGGATTATCAGTAAACGATACACAATGTTTATACATACCAACATAGAGCAGAAGAAGGATATTGTGATAAAAATAAACCCAATATGATGCAATGTGGGTTTAGCCTCAACAGATACACAATGTAGGTATATAGCATCATAGTGCAGGGGAAAGATGTGACAAATAACAAACCCAATGAGACATGTCCTAGCAATGATATACAATCTAAGTATGGCCCAAACAGATGTGACGCAATGTGGATATGGCCTAAAGAGATATAGAAAATATGTGATATAATCATGCAGAGGATTGATTTTGGCAAGAATAAAGGAATACAATGTTGTACAATGTCGGTATGGCTTAAAAGATACACAATGTCTATATATACCAACATAGAGCAGTAGAAGGATATTGTGATGAATGAGAAATGTTAAAAGGACAATGTGGGTGGCTTGAACAGATATACCATGTATGTGTATACTATCATTGTGCAGAGGAAGGATGTTGTGATGAATAACATAAACAATGAGACACAATGTGAGTATGGCCTAAACAAACGAACTCAAAGACACGCTTATATGTATATGTGTGTGCATGCGTATATGGTTAGGTCTGTGGAGTGCATATGAAAGAAATTATGATGAATAATAAATAAAATAAGACACAATTTGGGTATGGCCTAAACAAGCATATAATGTATGTAAATGCATACATATGTACGTAAAGACATATATGTTAACATAGTGCAGAGGAATAAGATTGTGATAAATAATATATACAGTGAGACACTATGGGTATAGACTAAGTCATCCTACCAACTAGACACAATGTGGGTACAGCCTAAACATATATACAATAAGTATATATGCCAAGTTCAAATATAATACAGGGGAAGGATACTGTGATAAATAAGTACGGTGAGAAAGGATGTGGATTGGCCAAAACCATTCTATTAACAAGTCAGATTGTGTATATGGTCAAAAAAAGGTATACAAAGTGTGAGTGTAGGTGTGTGTATGTGTGGATATATGTAGGCATACAAATTAACACACTCATTTGTGCACAAATGCACATATATGATACAGACGAAGGATATTGTGATCAATAGAAAAACAATTAAACAAAATTTGGGTAATGTCCTAAACACATAAAATGTACAGAGGCAGCAACTTCTAACATGGTGCAGAGGAAGGATATTGTGATGAACTAAAAGTAGTACAAGATACAATGAGAGTGGCCTGAACCATCTTAGAGATTTGAGGCAATGTTAGTATGGTCCAAACAGACAGACATGCATACATACTTACATATATATATATATATATATATATATATATATATATATGGTTCAGAGTAAGGATGTTTCAGAAATACAATAAGACAAAATGTGGGTATGGTTTAAACATATACACAATCTATATACACCAACATAGTGCAGAGAAAGGATATAAAAATCACACTGTACTACAATATGGGTATGACTTAAACCATCCTGCCACTCAAAAATACAGAGGACAGAAGTAAGTACCTGGAATTTGAGTTATCCTTGGCTGAGTGTAATGCCCATTGCACACAACTACACCATCAAAAACTTGTTCAACCGCCTCCTCTGACAGAAAGCCTTCCAAGCTCACCAACTTCCTCCTGGATCTCACCACCCACTTAACATTTTTTCCATTAATGTTCCCTCCCTCAGGACTCCACAACCTTCTTCCCTCACCATCCTCATCACACAGCATCCCCACATACTCCACCCAAGTATTAAAGCTAATCAGAGGCAACAGATTGAAGTCCTGTGCAAAGTCCTTGAGATATAAGAATAGCTCTCTGTGGGAGGGAAATCTTCTCCCATCCCTGCCTTCCTTGACAACAAATGGGTAATCAGAAAACCCCATAGTTTCCCTGGAGGAATTCAGGCGAAGAGAAGCATACACACTGCTGTGGACCTTTCTGTGTGGGTTCAATCCCAGGGGATCATCATTTTCCACCCTGGAATCATACAACCATGTGCCACCCACATCTTGATTTTGCTCGTAGATAACCACTGAATGCCCTTCTCTCTTCAGCTCCCTTGCAGCTATTAGCCCAGCAGGCCCTGCTCCAATAACACAGAGCTTCCAGCTCCTGAAATTGCATGTTTTCTGACACACCATATTGCCAATTCGATAGAATGAACAACTTCTGCATGTATGCAATTACCTTCATTGTACTTATATATATATATCTTTCTCCATCTCATTTGATTCCGGAGCTGATAGGTGAGACTATTCCTAGATTTTTAGGGGTGCAAAGTGTGGCTGTTGTTTGCAGGTCATGACATGTGGGGACATTCCTTGTGCCATCAATGGCAGGTATCGTATGCTCTTGATTTTCTATTACCACACAATAATTTTTGTCAGTATCACTGAGTAAATTTTATAGAAACTTCGTTATGGAGTAGGAAATGCTTCTCAGTTTCTAAGGTGGTGAAAATTAAACAAGCCTGTTAATTATACACGGTGATAGACGGTTAAATTTTCATTTATGAGAATTGTTGCAATTAGTCTCTTAATTATACTTGCGATGAAGATTAACCAATAAATAGATAACGGAAATTATTTAGAACAGAATATGTGGGTATTATTTAGGAAAGCTGCTATTCAGCATGCCTGTAAATTTATCTGTCACTGTTTTCACTAAAAAGATCGATGGATTGATTGATCCATATATTTTAAACAGTAAATGGTACAATTAATAAAATAGTAAAATGGATAGTAAATAATCGTCTGTAAGCCGCTAGACAGTTTTAACACTCGGGACCAGTAAATATATTCCACATCCTTTCACTGGATCGCTCATCTTCATTGTTATCGCAACCGATTCTAGTCATTTTTTGTGACTCGCCAAACATTCCACATTGAAAGAGGGATTTGCCATATATATATATATATATATTTATTTTTTTGACAATAAAAAGTTCTAAATTTTATTTTATATTTCCAAATATTATAATTTTATTTTAAAAATATCTTATAACAATTCAATAGACATCAAATTTAACATTCATTATAAGTAATATTATTATAAGATTTTTATAAATATAATAAAATTAATATTTATATTTTAAATATATTTATTTGGATATTATTATAGATTATTTATAAATATATTAAGGCTAATACAAATGTCTTAAGTATATCTGTATTAAAAACATCTATAGATATCAATCACAAAAAATTTATTTTGAATTTTATTTATATTTTATTGATTAATAATTTCATTATTTTCTTTAAAAATGTCTTATTAATTTGGGATAAATGTCATCAATTTAATTATATTAATATGTATAATTTGGAAGACGAAGGGAGAGAAAAATGAATAAAAAAGACTCCAATTTATATTGTATGACCAAGATATTATGATTTTTGGATTGACCACTCAAAATAAAAAATAAAATATTTTAAAATATTATGATTTTTCCTTCTTAAAACAAAAAAGAAAAATTTTCTAATTGAAAATTAAATAAATATTAAATTTTGTTTGAAATTACCATATGATGATCAAATAAATATCAAATTAAAATTTATTATTATTTATTTATCCGTAAATATTATAATCCTCCACAACCTCTTATTAGCATTGCAAGATGTTTATCAACATAATTAAAGAAAAATTTAATACATATATCTTGTAAGTTTGTTTATTTTATAATAACATCATATAATATTTGAAATTTATTTAAAATTAAATTTTATGCAATTTCTTTAATCAAAAAAATTATGTAATTAAATTCAAAAAAATCATATTTTAAATTAAAAATTTCAAATATATAAAATTATTTTCAATCTTATATATCTCAAACGAATAATATATTTTATCTATATATATATATATATTCAATCCTAAACATTCATATTAAATACACAATAATATCTAATAATTATAAATATTTTATTAATTATTTACACTATATAAACTGTACACCAATATATGATTTACCATTATTTAAATTGTACTAACAATAGATCATAATTAATTTACCATTACTATTATTTTTCCACATATTGGTCTTCACAACTCTCAAACTATCGGCTCTTGTCTCAATTATCATGTTTTTTTTTTTTTTTTTTTTTAATTTAATTTTGAATTAAAAGGACTATCGTTCGAATGAGTTTAGATTAAGTTGTGTAGAATATAAAAGGCAAAGGTTAATTGTTGAGTTGGTGACTTATAAAACATTAAGGAGTCTTAAATTATATTATGATTTATGATCTTCCAACGTGCGATATTGGTTTTTAATTGGAAAGCCATCTCCATACTTGCTCTTAAAAATGTTATTTATATTAATCAAGATCTTTAAACATAAAAGTTCTTTGTAGAGTTGATTTTTTTTTTTTAAATAATATTATTGAGTGATTGATTTGATCATAATTTTTAGTTAAAGTATTGAAAAATAAGAGCATTTATTTAATCATTTTGAAATATGTAATGCCTATTAGAATAATAAAATTTTAATAATTTAAAATATGATTTTAATTGTGGATGAATCAATGAAATGTAGCATGTTTTTGTATGTAATAAAATTATATTTATATGTAAAAATAAATAAATTTGTATAAATATTTTAAATATCAAAAATATCAATTTTGAAATGTTTATTTTGAATTTGTCACATATTGTATTAATTAATAATTTTGATATCTTTCTACTAAAAACAAAATGTTGAATGATGATATATGGCCTCAATTTAATTACCCCATTTTGATGGGTTCAAAAAACTTTTTCTAAAAAAATAAATGGATTCCAAACTTTCTTGTATATCTAAGAAATCTCCAACAAAGAAAAAAAAATTCTATATGACAATAATATTTAAAATTTAAATTGTTATACGAAAATGTTACATAGGTCGGAGAGTGGAAGATGATGGCTGTGAGCGACGGGCTGAGGAGTGGCGGCCTAGCTGATGCCCCCAGGGAGGATCAGCGTTTGTCTGGGGGGAATGCGCAGGGGGGAGAGTCGGTCTATGTCAGTGAGAGCTCTAAGCTCAAGAAGGTTAATGGCTCCCTGTCGTGGAGTCAAGAACGACCTGTGCTGGTTATTTCCCCAAAGGCAGTAAAAGAAGAGGTGGAATACTTGGCTTCCCATGCTCTGATCTGCAAATTCTTGGGCATCCAAATTTCTCTATCGGCTTTGGAAGCCTGGATTCACCGGTCATGGCAGATTGAAGGGGACTTTGATATTATGCTGGCTGGGAACAGCTATTTTATGGTGAATTTTTCCTCTGTTTCTGACCGAAATCAGATTTTTGAGGGAGGCCCTTACTTCTATGATCGCATTGGTCTTTTTCTCAAGCCCTGGCATGCAGGGTTTAACTCTGTTGAAGATCTTCCAGCCTGCGTCCCTGTCTGGGTTCGTTTGCCAAGACTCCCCTTAGAATTATGGCGAGAGGATATCCTGGGCCAGATAGTTGCCATGCTTGGAACACCAACTGCTATTGCGCACCAAACGCTGGACAAAAAGGTTATTTCTTATGCCCGTATCTGTGTTGATATTAATTTGAATAATCCTTTGCCAGATTCTTTGGAAATTTGTCTAGGTACCTCCTCTTGGATCCAACAAATAGACTACGAGTCTATTCCCTTTCGCTGTCGTATCTGCCATGTGTATGGTCACCTGCATTGTCAATGCCCTCAGGCCTCCAGAGGTAATGGTTCACCTGAGGAGTCCCCTGGGCCCCAGGTGGCCAATGGAGGCAAAGGAAATGGTCAGTCGAGCTACAATGGAACAACTCAGACCCATCCTGACAGCGCTGCAAAAGGGAAAACTCAGCTAAACTCCACAAGTGCAAAGCAAGGTACAACGAGCTACAGGGGTCCTGACAAGGATGGATTCACTCCAGTCTGACACCGCGCTAAGGGCCGTGGTCAAAAACGTTCGAATTATGATAGGCAGGTTGAGTTGGGCTTCAATCGGTTTGAAGCTCTGGATAACATGGCCATTGAAGATGGCATTTCGGAAGCGCATCAGGAAGAGGATACTGAGGCTGCCGCACGGCTATCCTTCTGCGATGGCTCACAAGACATGGTGTTTCAGCCGACCCCGAAGATCTCCCTTGGGCCGCAGGAAGGTGTCCTTACAGGTTCGCCAGCTCCGTGTGACAAGGATGTTCGCTGGGCAGACCTGGTTAAAGATATGGAAGCCTCCAGGAAAGAAAAAGGATCCTCACCAGCTCTTGGCCTAATGCAAAGACCCTTCAAGAAAGTTTCTGTCACCACTCCCTCAAGAGCTGGCCGTAAGAAAGATCAGGACAAAATCAAGCTCACAGGAGATTTATTGGTAGAGTCAGGGGTTGTAAAGACCCTGGATGAGCATTTCCCCCACTCTACTCAATGATTGTTCTATCATGAAATGTAAGGGGACTGAATAGCATCCCCAGACAAAAAGCTATGCATAAATTGGTAATTGATCATTCTCCAAATATCCTCTGTATCCAGGAGACCAAACTTTCTGTGGACTCATGGTTTTCTTGTATGCTTAATATATGGTCTTCTAGTCAAAGCCAGTGTGTGGGAGCCTTGGGGAGCTCGGGAGGTCTGGCCATGTGCTGGAATCTCAAGAAAATAACGCCACTTCACTGGTTGTCTAGCAGCTCGGCCCTCTCTATGATTGCTTCCTTTATGGAATCCGGTGAGTGAATTCTTGTTACCAATGTTTATGCTCCTGTGGACCTCCCTGGACAGCTCAAGCTCTAGGATCATATCTGGTATGTAAGAAGTTGCCATCCCTTTTTGCCTTGGATTATGACTGGAGATTTCAACGTAGTTCTTATCCTAGAAGAGAAGAGGGGCGGGCTGGCCCGATTGGGGCCTTCTACGAAGATCCTTCGGCATAATATTGACCTCCTGCGCCTCTTGGACGTCAAGCCTCTCAATAGGCTTTTCACTTGGAGTAACAGAAGGATAGGTAATGCTGGTATCTCTGAGCGCCTTGATAGATTCCTTGTTTCTTGTTTCTGGCAATCTAGCTCCACCTCCCTTGCTTCGAAAATTCTTGATTGGAGAGGCTCTAACCACTAGCCGATTAAGCTTTCTACCAACCATATTGCCGGTCCAAAGAAGCCTCCTTTTAAGTTCCAGCGTATGTGGCTTCGCGAGGCCTCCATCCATGATCTAATGGCTCAGTGGTGGAAACAGGGAGGGCCCAACTATGGAACCGCTATGCTTTCCTTCGCTAAAAAACTTCAGTATGTTAAGAGGAAGCTAAAATATTGGAATACAAACAGTTTTGGTAATCTCCACACTATGAGGAAGAAGGCTCAAGACCAGCTTGATCTGGTGACCAGACAGATTAGGGACCTCGGCTTGTCCGAAGAGCTGCGCAGGGCTGAATCTCAAGCATCCAATGTCTTAGCTGAGTGGGAACTACGCGAAGAAATCTTCTGGAAATAGAAGGCACGCATAGACTGGCTCTAGGAGGGGGACAAGATCATTGCTTTCTTCCACAAGTTGGTTCAAGCAAGGCGCAACAAGAACTTTATTTCCCCCCTAGTCTCCTCGAATGGGTCACGGCTGACTTCATCTCAAGCTATATCCAGAGAAGCTGTCAGGTTTTATTCTACTCTTTTTTTAGATGGCCCGCCTCCATTTGAGTTGGCAGAAAATATAATGTTATCATGCATTCCCCCTATGGTGACTTCGGGAATGAATGATTCTCTTTTGCGACCTATTGGTATGGCTGAAGTGGAGGGAGTGGTGTTTAGTATGAATAGAGGTAAAGCTCCAGGGCCTGATGGGTTCCCAGTCGAATTCTTTCAGGACTTCTGGGATATTATCAACCAGGACCTATTGGACGTGGTGCAGGAATCCTTCTCCAACAAAGAAATGCTCAGGGATTTGAATGCAACCTTCCTTGTCCTAATTTTGAAGAAAGATCAGGCGAACCAGCTGGATTTTTTTAGGCCCATTGCGCTTTGCAATGTGGTCTATAAAATCATCACCAATCTCATTGCGGAGCGGCTTAAAGTCTGCCTCCCCATGATTATATCAGAGGAACAAGGGGGTTTTGTTGCTGGCAAACAAATTTTGGATGAGGTGGCTATTGCTTCGAAAGCTATTCACTCTATGAGTACCTCTCAAGAACAAGCCATGTTTATTAAGCTTGATTTAGCGAAGGCCTACGATAGAGCCAACTGGAGTTTCTTGCAAAAAGTTCTGCTGGCCTTTGGTTTCAATTAGGTCTGGGTCCGTTGGGTGCTAAGCTGTGCTACTACGCCTTCCTACTCAGTCCTTATTAATGGACAACCCACTGAGCTTTTTGGTGCTTCTAGAGGCCTCCGCCAAGGGGATCCGCTCTCACCTTATTTGTTTATCATTCTGGCTGAGGGGCTTGGGCGGCTTATCAAGTTCTGAGTGTCTCAGAATATTGTGCATGCATGGTAGTGGGGGAATGGATTAACCACGTCCCACCTCCAGTTCGTTGATGATACTATCCTGGCAGGGAGAGCGTGGATTAGGGAAGCAGAAGCTTTCTGAGGCACCCTTGACGTTTATCTGGCAGCATCTGGGCAAAAAATTAATGACCACAAATCCTCTATTTTCTTCTTTAACACCCCTATGCCTATACAACGGAGGATCACTACTATCCTGAGATTTCATATTCAAGCTCTCCCGTTGACTTATTTGGGGATTCCTATTGTGGTGGGAAGGCAGCCAAGACTATTCTGGCAGAATGTGCTTGACAAACTCAAGCAAAAAGTCAATCATTGGACACATAGATGGCCCTCTACGACTGGGAGGGTCACACTTCTGTAATCGGTGATCCAGGCTCTTCCTATCTATCGTTGTATGATTCAAGCTATCCCTATGTACTTTCTCAAGGAGTTTGATGCTCTCTCTCACAAATTCCTTTGGAGTGGCAACTTGCAGAGTTCCAAATGGAGTCTTATTAACTGGGATACTGTCTGTCGGCCAAAGAAGGAAGGAGGCCTTGTCTTGCGCTTTGCTATCCTGGCTAGCCAAGCTCTTGCTGCTAAACTCTATTGGCGCTGGTGCTCCAATCAATCCCATCTTTGGGCCCGCATCCTGTCTTTCAAGTATTTTCCTGGTGTGGAACCTGCTGACATCTCTAGGCTGCCTCTTGAGGGAAGGGGGTCCATGGTGTGGCACACCCTCAAGCTGGGAGCTCAATTGGTGAAACGCAGCCTTTTCTGGATTTGCAACAGTGGCACGGAGGCCCTCTTCTGGGGTGACTCCTGGGACGGATCGCCCTCGCTCTTGTCCTCTCATCCGCATCTGCAACCTCTGTGTGACGCCCTTCAAGCTGCTGGATGGAATACTGTGGCCCACTATAAGGAAGGTTTTAATCTGGGCACGACTACCGGATATAGGTGGAAGAATTCCTCTGATTGGCCATCGGGTTGCTCTTTGGAGGAGTGGCTGGAGCTATCTCGGATCCTAGCTTCTAGACGATGCAGCTCCTTACAAGGACAGGATGTTCTAGCATGGGGAGGCGACTCTACTAGGCAGTATTCAGTTTCTACTGGATATCTTGCCCTGATAAAGCAAATGTTTGGAGAAACAAACTTTTTGTGGTGGAAGAAAATCTGGAACCGGTTTACATGGCCCAAATGTAATTTTTTCCTGTGGACTTTAGTGTACAACAGGTGTCTTACTTGGGACAACTTGTGTAAGCGTGAATTCCAAGGGCCATCCAGATGTGTGTTATTCTGTAGTGGGAAGGAGACTGGGTCGCACCTCTTTTTTCAGTGTCCCTTTGCTAAGCAAATTTGACACCTCTGGTGGAGTACGTGGGGCTGTCCTTGCTGGCACACGTCTTCGCTTTTTGACTTCTGGAGCAGGCTGGGCCATCCTCCATCTAAAGCTTCACTGTTACAGATTGCTTGGTCAGGTGGTCCCTCATTCATTTTGTGGAACATTTGGCTCGAAAGGAATAGGCAGATTTTTTGGGAGACTCAGGTGGAGCTCAGTGCCCTCTGGGAGAAAATCCTCAACTCGTTGCAAGAAACCCTCCTGGCGAAGGGTAACAGGGCTGAAGACCTGGGACCAGAAGATGCTGGTATTTACTCCCGCATTTCTTGTGCGCCTTCTGCTGCCCCCTGCATCACGCCTCCCACTCGCCCTGCAAAAAGAACTAGGCAGCAGCTGCGACATGTTAGTAGGATGGGATGTTGGACTCCCCCTGTGCCTAGAACAATCAAAATCAACACTGATGGCTCTTCGAGGGGAAACCCAGGGGATGCTGGTATCGGAGGTGTGGGGCGTGATAGCTCAGGGGATATTCTGTTTCTTTTTTTTGTCTATAAGGGCCGATATACCAATAACCCCATGGAAGCTATGGCTATCTTGTAGACGGTGCAACAATGTTGCCAACATGGCTGGTCTAGAATTATCTGTGAGTCAGATTCCCAAGTTGTTGTTAATTTGTTAAATAATCGAAATTTTGTTAATGTGGACTGGCATTTGGCTGTAGTTGCCCAACAGAATCTCCAGCTATGTACTTCTTTGGATTCTTTGGCTTTCAAGCATATTCCTTGTCTCGGTTTGCTTGACCAGGATAAAGCTTTGTAAATTTGCTTGTCTCGGTTTCTTTTTGAATAAATTTTTTACCCCTTTTAGTTAAAAAAAAATAAAAAAATAAATAAATTGTTATATGATGATCAAATAAACGTCAAATTTAAAATGGCTATTTATTATTAACAACTTATGAATATCACAATCTCCCATCACACCTTCACTATCATTGTAGAATACTTATGTATATAATAATATTTAATTAACTATTTTTTAAAATATACAAGGAGATAAAAAGCCCTTATAATATTATTTAGATATTATCATTGTATTCTCAATATAAATTAACACAATTCTAAAATTATCTTCTTATTTCCATCAAACCCTAGGTTTGATTAGAGGATGATACTAAGACAATACAATTATAAAAACATCACCTTCTTTAAAATTTGTTATATTCAATTGATAAAAATTATCTAATTTAATTAAATACAAATTCAACTCAATATATATAAATAATATATTATAATAATTAAAATAAATTGAACTCAAAATATAATTTGAAAAAAAAAATTATTTTATATAATTAACAAAAGTTTACCTCAATTAAAAATGTATCTTTTTAAATTAAAGATTAATTAAATAAAAAAATGTTATATTATATTCCTAAATTTCAATTATCTATTTTTGAAGGCCATGGACAATGTTAATAATTAGACTTTGGTGGAAAGTAAAGAACCACAATTGGATTGAGAAGTGTCACATTATATTCATTAGGGTTTTATAATCAATCATATTACTTTAAGTTAAGATAGTTAATAAAAAAATTAAGTGTAACATAGAAATCTAAGGTGGAAGAGAGTTGATTTAAAGTGCAGCATTGCTTGGGAGTGTGGTCCTCTGATTGCTTGTCTTGCTACACAAGTAAAGCAATTCACAATTCACGATTCATGATTCATGATTCATAATTGAATGTCCACACACACAACACACAACACACAAAACGTGGATGATACCACTCAAAGATGCCCACAATCTTACTCTTCAACATTTAATACAAATATTAAGTTAATGTTAGATCGCTTTCACATTTTTCTTTAATTGCCACGGCGCTCTATTTATTTATTTATTTATTTATTTCAAACATTTTTCCTCTTATCAAGGACCCCACTTGAGTTTACAACTATTACTCTTTCTCTTCTTCTTTCTGGGGAGTGGGCCAGGCGCTGTTTCCCTCTTGTGCAACTATTTATTGGAATCGATTTAAATTATTAAATATTTTTTAATTTGTTAAAGTTTTAGGATTGAAATATATATAATTTTAATATTACTTAAAAAAAAATTAAAATTTTAATATTAAGTTTGAAATTTATATTAATATATTTTATTAAAATGAAATTTTGAAAAAATATATTTTAATTTGCAATTGATTAAATTTTTATAATGGGATAAATGTTTTTAGAGAAATCTGAATATTTATCAATTAAAAAATTAATAAAAAATAAATATTTTATTTATCTTCAAAAGTGTTTTTATCTAGATTATTTCACATCTTTAAAGATAAGATGGAGACATCTTTCAAATTAGACAAAAAAGACATTTAGTTCATAGAAAAAATTCACTTTAAAATGTTTAAAGTGTTATGTATGAATCACGGTTTACTCATATAAAAGGTAAGATATTTTTAAGCTTCACTATTCCCTTAAATTTTAAGGGGTGCAACACAAGTAATGTTATTAAATCTATTAGATTTTCACCATTTTTTATATTGGCCCTTTTGTTATGCAAACCATAATCACGTGTAATGCAAAAAAATCTGAAATAAAAAATTATAATTGCAAGCATTATTTAACTAGAATAATTTGGATCAACACAACCTTAACAAAGGCTTAAACATCCCTACAACCAATGTGTGATAGATCTCCTAGAGTGTTCTGCCTATCCCTGTGATTTCTCATAGTTAACATGAATACCATGGATCTAAAATATCACAAGTAACTAATGGGTGGAGAAGATTTACACTTTATGAAAAACCACTACTCATTAAGTCAAACACAAAGCAATATACTCCATCTACGTCTCATATTTACATGGTCTCATGTTCATAAAATTCACTAAAGCATTTAACACCATGTCCAAAGAAACGCTGGAGTCTACTACTTGTGTGGCCTCCTCTTATAAAGAAGCCTCAAAAGTTCATCCCAAAGATCTTTCACAAGGTAATGAATCTTCCCCTGATGTTGATTTTCCTATACTTGAATTTGATAATGTCTATAAATGATTACAACAGTTTACTCTTATAGGGTATATTGTCTAGATAAAAGTATGCTAAAAATTTGGGTGATGACTGCATGGTCCCTTTATGGTATTAAATTGGACACTATCCACCATATGATCAAGTTTTTTATTTTTCTTGTTTATTGTTTTGTCTTGTGGAGTTTGAGTTATTCTACAATGTTCTATGTTAAGGATTAGGTCTACTTGTTTTGTCAGCCTTTATTGTCATACCTCATATGTAGATTTTTTTAGGCTCAATTTACATTAATTTCAACATCAACCCCACCATTTAAGCTTTATATATGGCTCTAAACTAGCAATATGTAGCTATTATTATAGTTGACATGGAACATGTACCAAATCAAGCTCAAAGGTTTATCCCAAAGGTTTATGACAAGGTTATGATTTTGTTAATCCCTCTGAGCCTATAGATGTGCACTTAGTTGTTGATGTTATTAAATTTCTTTTAACTAATATGAAAAGTATAGTCTTATAGCTTATTATGTTGGTTATATATATTTTTAGCATAGTCTTCAAGCCTGGGTTAAATAGACTTGGGAATCTCATGGTATTAAGTTAGGAGTTTCCAACCTTACCAAAGGTTTTTTCTTATTTTCCTTTAAGGAGCCACAATATGTGTTAGCTTTGATTATAGTATAGTTATTTGTTTATGCACAACACCTTGATGATTTTATTATGTTGGACTCGAGACTTGAAGGTTAATAAACATTCCTCGCTTAAAGTTCTTGTGTGGTTGAGTTGCCCAACCTATTAGTTTTGATTTGCCCTTTTTTGACTAAATATTTCAACCTACAAGGCACACAATTTATCACGAGCTCGACATATTATCCTCAACTTGGCCCAACAAACAGATTTATGTTGAGATTGACCTCAAAAAATAATTAAAACTATTGAAAAACTCTAATTCCATGTAGGAAATATAAAAGCTTTGATAGCCCAAGAAACTCTCCTAGTATCAATTTACTCCATAAAATAAGATAACTGTGCACAAGAGTGAACAATAGATAAAGATTATATTCAAAATCATTGTAAAACATTAGGCATTACAGAGGTGTATGTATGTATAAAGGGATGAGGGGTACATGTAGCAAAGTCAAGTGCTTGCTCTCCTTTCCCTATTGACCACATAATAGGCATGTGTTATTATCCCACTTATAGGTGGGCACTAATACACAACAATACATGTTGATCCTTATATTATTATGAGACAAGGAAAATTTATCAAAACACACTTAGTATGGAAGCTAACCTAAGTTAACTCAATGATAGGAGCACATTAAATATTTCACCAAAAAAAAGAGAATTTGGACATTCAAGTAGGGGCAGAGCATTTCACATAAAGGGTTACATATATAAATTTGCCTAATTGATTTCATTATCAAGCCTATGACCACAATATCATGACTATTTGCTCATGGTTCACCCAAACACTAAACCAACACCTAAAAATTTGATGAACCCTGAAAATGAAGAGGGCTGGATGACTGTCAAATATAAAAAAAATTGAAGGATCCCAAAAACCCTAAAGTTATAAATGTCGTATTTAATTATAAACCTTGACAATATATTAAAAATGTTTAGTCTAGTACCCCCTTCCTAGGTTTTTGACACATAGTTAATTTTATATAATTACTTTTACTAAGATTTTACTTCTGATGTTAGGACATCCTCAACAATTTCTATGCCCTCCAAGTGCTCATGCAATATATATACACTTGATATTTTCACTTTATCACTTTACTGACAATGTATCTTGTAGGGGCTTGTCAATGCATCGATCTCCCTAAGTGTATGCCTTAAAGGGTGCACTAAAAATTGGGTGGGATCGACTCGTGGTAGTTTTCAAGAGATGTCTACATACTATTTAGTCAAACCATCATTATTATCAGCCTAACCTCCTTTGAGTATCTTTTCATCTTACTTCTTTATCTACTTTCTGTCTAGATTTTATAACATTCTTATATCCTACTATATTGACCTTGTTGATATAGTCTATTTTGTACTTTCTCTTCCCTATACTATATTAGTTAGCCCAATGAAATACTGAGTCTATCTTTTGTCATTTATACTGTATCAATTTGGTCGATACCTTACCATGTTAGCCAACATCTTCTAGTTGTATCGACCTAGTCAATACCATTGGCTTAGAGTTTAGGGTTAGTTTTGGGTATTGGAGCCATATATATAGGGGTCATATTCCATTCCTAAAACATAAATCACATTCATACACTCTATTTGCACTCAAATTTCTACCCCTAGTAATATTTGGAAGAGTTAGATATTTAGAACCTTTTCTTCGAGGTCTTGTCTTGTAGTGTCATTAAAGCTCAATGGGAGAGGTATTTGGAGTTCCTAACTAAAGATATCTAGGTCTTCATTTTACCGTTTAAGCTCAGTCTTCAACCTACAACATCTCTTGCAAAGTGTCACTTGAGCCAAAGGGGGAGATTGAAACCTCGATGGGTCCACCCAAAGATAAGTATCTCTATCCCTATACTCTTTCTTTTAGTTAGCTAGTAGATTAGATACTTCTTGGATGATTTCTTTGTAGATATATGTTTGTTTCCTTGCTTATGATAATCCTTATACCAAATAAGCTGGTATAGATATAAGGTTTATTAAGCTTTTTAGTTATCACCTTAGGTTGCATAAAATCCCCTTTGGTTGACCATTGAACCTTACCTTCTTTACAAACACTTACCCATCATTTATTTTACTTGAACCATTACAATAATTTACTTTATGTGCACCTTTAAAATCATCTTTATAATCAATTAACCATCATTGAGACCTAGTGAGAGGTATAACCCATATCATATGCTTAGGATTTGTAATCCTTTCCTCTTGACATTGGAGTGTATATTACCTTTTTCTAGGTCTACATTTATTATATGTCCTTACACGACATCTAAGTATATACAGGGTCTATTGTTATGACTTTATTTGAGTCCTAGTCTATTGAGATAAAGAGAATAGTTATAGGTCATCCTATCCCATGCATACATAGTCCATGTAGAGCTGGAAATGATTCACTAAGGGAATAAAAAGGGGAAAAGTGATGGATCATCTCATTTGGGAGATTATTTCTTGCCACACCAAAAATCTCTTTTGAATATCAATTTTTTATCTCTAGTTCTTGAGGAAGGATTTGAACATGGTCAATGGGAAATTCATATGGAATATTCCTCCTTAGCAATATTATCTCATGGAATGTGCATGGATTCATATAGTCCTATGAAAAAATTCTTTGTGTGGTCTGCTTGTAAGTGACTAGGATCCTTTGATATCGTTTGTATGTTTGAATTTCTTCTAAAAACTACATTAAATGTATTTGATCAGGTGATATATATTACACCACCTCTCACGAGGATAGGCATTTCAACACTTGCATATTAATTTATCCCAAGATCACATTGTCATTTATTTCCTTAGGGGAAGATCTAAGGCATCGTGTCATATGGATATGTTTTAAATATTTTTATATTTAGGCGATCTAAATAAAATAAAACTATTTAAATTTAGATTATGCAAGATAAAACATTTACCATATAAATATAAATGTAAAATAGAGATTGATCATACTTAATTAGTATAGAAATAACCAAAAAAATATGAGAGATAAGGCACTTATCCGCTATTCTAATTTAGATTGCTCACTACTTATGTTACAATCCTCTAAAATGCTCTATAATAGATCTTCCACTATTCACCTTAGGAAACATACTATCAAAACTTATGCAGACACTACTAGTGAAACCCAAACACATGTGACAATCAATACTATCCACTATCTGTTAGTATTGTCTAGATTGATTTTTCCAATTTACTCTACCATGGATCACTAAGCCTACATGTATATATGATTTATATGTGATTTTTTTATCTTCGATATTGTGTGAAAATCTTGATTTTTATTTTCTTCATTGAAACCTTAGTTTCACTTTTGACACTAAACTAAATTGAAAGAGGTAGGTAAATATAGGTTGAATAACCCCAACCATTCCCCATTAGGTGGTTGAAAATTTAATACATTCCATTACTTTGAAGAGGGATCAAACCACATGCAATTTTCCAACCTAAATGTGTGTGTGATCAATTATGACCTTTTAGAACACAATGCAATGCTTTAGCTTTTGACAATTGATAACATGAAATTTTGAACTCTTGCTTGTATTTAGACTTGGATTTAGGACTATCCCTTTGAGGGGTTTTCATATTTATTTTATTTTAGATAATGTCTCAAGGGTGTGAAAATAGATCTTTCAATGTGCAAGTGGCTTTCAATGTAATTTTAAAGTTATTAGGATCTTAGGCTTGTTTGTTATTTACAAGCAACTCTTTGGTATTTCCCCTCATAACCGACATAGGAAACATGATTAAAACAACCCAAAGGAGAAATATGAATTTAAAAAATAGTCATTAAGGATCCACAAACACTGTTAGTAGAGAAAAATGTCTACAGTAACCATTAACATTTGACTACTATCAGTACTGCCTAGAAAGGGGAAGTTAGGGATCTAGAATATACCAATAGTCTACTTAGGATTATAGAGCATTCTAGAACATACTAAGGATATCATAGATATTAATGATATAAAATTCAGTTGGCCAAGTCAATAGATAGATAAACAAATATGGAAAGCATGGACAAGGCTCAAATGCAAATGCAAAAGTCATGTATGTCAAAAATACTTCAAAACTAATGTTTTCAAGTGTATAATACTAAATTTAGGTGTCTAAAAATGCCTTTCTTTTATTTTAGTATTGAAATTTCTTGATTGAAAGATAAAATAAATAAATTTGGTACTTGTGTGTAATCACACTTGATTCTATAAGGTATACCCAAAATATCCCTTTTGATCCATGCAAAATCTATAAGGAATCATGTAGAAATCAATGTCCGTTCATGAAAGAAAATGTGAAATAATCCAGATTATTGAATTGATTGAAATTGAAAATTTAAATAATGAATACACCTATGATTATGTGAACCAAAATAGTGTGTGGAGAATGCCATGGGGTTATTATTCTTCAAGGAGATGCAACTATAAATTATTGGTTCAAAAGTAAAAATGCTTCAACCCTCATTGGAGATGGATAAGTTCTAGAATTTGAGTGACACAAAACCTTAACCACACTACTCAAAATATCATTATAACTCTTTTTGGGAACCCCAAAATAAGTTTGTATGTTAATTGAAACTATGAATCAAATGTTGTAGATGGGTTTTAGACCATAGTGCTTTTGTAGGACCATCAATAATCATCATATAAGATATAAAAGTTATTTCATGAGCCACATTCATGCCCATCATATAATTAATTTATACCTTGATGCCATAATTCATTTGTCAAACTTCTCAATCTAATAAATATGATAGATTCTGCTCAATTTGATCACCCAATCAATATGATCCAATTAATATATCCCATAATACCATAGAATATATCAACTATTCCTCATAATATTGTAAAATTTCTCACATATGCCTCAATATGATCATTCGCTCAAGCTTATCCATATAATTTATCCCATAATGTTATAGAATTTATCAACTATTGCTCACAATCTTGTACAATGCCCCCCATATCCATGACATATGCCTCAATTTTCTCAATATGTTCTAATTTTAATCATGTAATATGGCCCAAAATATAAATCATGTATCTATAATAACTTGAATGTCTAAGATAAACCCATTGTATGCACCCTTTTTGAGGTGAGGGATAAATCCTACAAATCACTCATATAAAAATAAAAACTTGTGCATAAAATGTAATGTTTAAAAATGTTATCATGTAAATTATTTGTAAAAGCATTATTAGATATGTCATCATATAAATATTTTATCATTCAAGCATGTATGAAACGTGCAATCCAAGGAAATGGGGATACAAGTGTCATGTTAAGTAGATATAATAACTAAGCA